>VYZV01011617.1:116677-146667 GCA_013401275.1 Pandion haliaetus
GTATTTTCTCTTTTTTTTTTTAAAAGATCATTTTACCTTTCTTCCTCTGTCATGTGCTGATAAACTGTTGTCTGTTGACGTAACATAGCCAATTCCAAATCCATCATTTGGGTTCTGAATAAGTTTAGATTTCGCCTTACTACTTGTAGCTCCTGGAAAGTATTCTAGAAGTAAGAAAAAAAAAAGATAATAAAAAGATAATAATGCATTACATGGAAAAACTTAATTAAAATAAGTCTGGATCCTATAACCACATTTGCCCAGATGTACCCTTTGAGTCAAGCAGAACCTCAGCAACTTCAGTGTGCTACAGAGGCTGCATGGTGTGAACTCACAATAATAAGAAAACAACATTTTTAGATGTATCATACAAGCAAACACATGAAAGTATTTCCATGTATTTAGATTAATTCCTTTTTAATGTTATTTCCAGGATGGAGTAATCTGTTATCTCTTGAGAGCAAAGATAGGGAGCTGCCCAAAGATAGCACAGTCTGTGGCACATTTGGGATGTTTCTTTGTACTTTATTTTGGCTAAGTACCACTATGTGAACAGGGTCACTTACTTCATAGAGAGGTAGAATGGATGATCTCTGAGTACTGTAACCGGTGGCAGTGGAAAGATCCTGACCCCTCATCACTGGGTACTAGGGAAGAAACAAACAATTTGAAATGGGAAAGTCAGCAATCTCCTTTATGAACTTATCTTCTCAAATGCGCAGATACTCCGACAGCAACCACTGTTAAAACACAACCTTTCTGGCATCGCGATTTCTGCTATCTGTGTCAATACTGTATCAGGAAAAGGAAACCTTACAAAATGGCAGCACCAGCTCTTAACTGAAGCATGTGCATCAAGCTCTGTAATGCAAATCTGCTGCAGGTGGAAAACCAAATTAATCCTGTCTGACACAGTAAGTAGGAATAAAAGTTAAGTTTTTCTGCACCAGGCATTTTACGCCTGAAAACTCAGTAGTCTCAATTGCCTTAGCTAATGATAAAAAGAACAACTCTAAAATCAGAACTGAGCAAATTAAACTGCGTCCCATTTTCAACTCATTATTACAGTCACATTTGTTGTGGGGTTTTGCGCAGTTCTTAGTTTGGGGTTTTTTTGTTGATTTTGGTTTTTAATCTCACTACATTGCCTACATCCAAAGACCCCTGCGTGCTAACGATCTCTCATGAAAACAAGGTTGTTGAAGAATTTCTGTTTGCATGTTGCATCAACATATGGAGCAACCTGATAAAATTCAGGGGCTGTTACATGTAGAGACATGGCACAACAAAGAACAGTGGAAACAGCAAAAACATTTACCTTTTCAAATGTGAAAAAGACAGCTTGTCCAATATAATTTTGAAAGAATTCAAAGGACTATTGGCACGCCATGGAAAATTTGAAGCAAGTCGATTCATCCAGACGAGTTTTGCTCAAACATGATCACATCAAGGGGATGTTTTGTTTTTCCTCTCCCAATTTTCTCTGTTCCCTGTTCTATCGGGAATTTATCTACTCCTCTTTATTCCTTCCTCAATTCACTATTATATATTTGAAACACCTCAACTTTTTCTTTAGCTGCTGAGTATGCTGTGTGCCAAACTCGATCTTGGCTGCAGGAAAAAGCAGCACCAGGGAATACGTTTTTATACAAACCTCTGCAATGAGAAGGACCAAGCCTCCAAAATGGAACTAGTCTAGACAAAATATGCTGGAAGCAGAACAAGTGGGCTAGGAGATGTTATTATCCTCTCCAATACTATTTTTTTTTTTTAATTGAACCAGCTTGAGCATGAGTTCTGGACGTAATACAGAGGTTTCTTCTTCAGTAGGTTTAGTTGGCATGGTATATGCGGTAAAAGTATTGTAGCACACCGTATGTAACCTTACACAAATCAAGGCTGTAACTGGTACACACAAAGGAATTTAACAAAGAAGGTTAAATTCTGCAAATGCTTACTTCCAGGCACACCGTCCACTACCTTGAGCAATGGCTGACTTAAAACGCAGTTGACCGCAGCTTTCCACTGCAGAGCTGGTCACAGCACCAAAGCTCGCTCAGAGAAGCAGGGCCTAAAAAAGCTCACTACAGCCTACCACCTCCAATATGGTGCAGGCAGGCACATGTTTGTTCTTGGTTAAAAGCCACAGAAATTGTTAAAGCTCTACAGCTGAATAGTCTTCATGTATTCATATATAAACAAGCAGAGTCTGCAACTGCTCTGCCCACGTAGCCTTCTGCAACAGCTGGCAGGCTCCTAGGTTGGATCACCACCTAAGAGAACAGCAGTACAGGGATGGCAGAAGAGGAACAGCTGGCAATCAGGAGGGAAAGAGCAGAAGGTGTGGCAGAAACTGGTAAAAAAAAATGTGCTTGCATTTTAAAGCATTTCTTCTCTGAGTGATGAGATGGACAAAATTTCACATGCTCTGACAAAACTGGTTCTTAATAAACGACTGATGACGTCAGGAACATGTTAACTAGCTCCAGATTTCAAAGTGCAAAAGATTGGCACAAAACAGCACAGAAACACATAGGGATCAATCATCACTGACATCATTAGTGAAGCCATGCAACTTGCAATGCAAAAAATACATTTTAATCAGTTGGATGGGCAGTATATCAAAGAGAATAAGAAAGAGGTCAAAGGACTGTCAATATGTATTTTCAAATCTAAAGCTAATGACTAACACCTTAAAATAATAGCTGATAAAGAGTACACTGGTTCCTCCCTCCCACCCAAGAATATCCATATAGGTAAAAAAAAACCAAACAAAAACCCCAAACCATCAATCTAGGTCAACTGCAACAAGAAAAAAATCAAATGCAAAAATAGTGGAGCACTGGAGAGATGATAATTTGCCACTTTAAACAGAAGGTCCTAGAACAGCAGCAAACCAAACTTGCACAAAATGTAATTTTTTCCTGATCTGTTGCACTACACAAAGGAATATTCATGTTAACATCTTGGTTTTATAAAGATAAAATAAGGAGCCACTTTGCCCAGGGGCAAAATTTGGCTTCGTCTTACCTGTGAGAGGTTCTGCAGAGAGTTTCTGATGTCATGTAGGACCCTGCGCAGTTGCATCTCCACGGTGGAGGGCGGGTTGATGGCATGAGGGCGATGAGGAAATCCAGCATGCCTTGGAGAGAAGGGACAGCTGAAGGGGGAAAGCAAGGCGCTGAAGGAAGAGCTGGAGATGCTTGGGACGCTGTGGGTGCTCAGCGTCCTCACATGCTCGCAGAGCGGTCTGTCCTGCCACTCAGTGGGGAGGGAGTGGAGGGAGCACGTCGACTGGGACATGTGTGTCGGCGTGTGCAGTGGGCAGCTCTGTACCCTGGTGGGACTGGGCTCCTCGGACAGCCTGTTGGGCCCAGTCTGGGGCATTTCTTTTTTGGAGGATGAAGGTGCAATGAACAACGTGGATTTGCACACCGGCTGGCCAGTGGCTGCCTCACCTTCACTTTTGTCATTCTCAGATGTCGCTTTCTCATCTTCCTCCACACATGTGTACTTGTAGGTGAAAGAAGGAGGACTGCACAGAGTCTCTTTTCCTGGAGTTAACTGGACATTCACAGAGGACACTACTTTCACTGGATTCAGCAAAGCAGTTGGGAGAGACTGAGACCGCCTCAGAGGATAGCCCGATTCGGCAAACCAGAGTCTCTGCTTCCTCAAGAGATCTTTTGACTTAAGCAGAGTGCGTCCAGCCCTGGAATCAGATGTGCTGATGATCCTCATCTCGGCTCTTTGCAAGGCCACGTGAACCCTGTCCATGGACGATGGGGAGGAACCGCCACCTTTCAGAGACTCCATCGACTTGAGGATATGGTGCGTATGGTACTGAGGAAACTCAAACACACTGCCTTCCTCCAGCAGGTCCAATTCTTTTTGCTCACTGGAAATGTCTTCCTCTTTAGAGCTGACCTCTCCTTGTGCTGCCTCCGATAAGTGAGATGACTTGCTTTCTCCTCCTTGATTTTGTTCAGTTTCATAGTCAATAATTTTTCTATCTTCGCTCCCTCTGTTCTCAGAAAGTGACCCTACCTTTCGCCTCTCTACTTGAGAAATAATATCCTCTTCATCATTGTCATCATCGTCATCATCATCATCTTCTTCCTCCTCCTCAAACTTATTGAAACAGGGAAGTTCCTTGGCTATCAGTGTCTTCTGTTCCTCACTATGCGATGTCACGGTTGTCTCGCTGTCACAGCTGTCAGCACTGCTTCCCATGCCCTGCAATGACTCCTGAACCTAGGAAAGATACAAGCCAGCAAAGAGGTGAACATACTGGAGACTCAGCTACTGCCTTCTCAGCAGTCGGGCTAAGAGCCCAAGTCCATATTCCTTGGGCATTGTGGTGGGGAGCAGAAAGAATAATGTAGTTAGTGTGCAAGAAAAACAGTGAGGGAGAACAAAGATACCATAGTATCAGATAGATTAGAAGCATACTGAAGTATGGCACCAAAAGGAAATCTTTTTTTTTTTTAAAAAAAGCAAACTATTCATACATTTCTTTGATTTGACAATAAACTCTTTATTGCCAGAAGAATAGAAGTGGCAGCAGAGTAAAAGAGTAAAAAGAGTAAAAAGCTAGTATTTTAGGTAGCGATGACAAAAGGATAGCAGGGTGGTGGTACATGGCATCTTCCATATATAAAGGTTCACAGTCAGTGCTGAAATGAAGGGTGGTGTTAGGGAATGCATAGGGAGAAGTGAGGAGAACTACAGAGTGTAGTGAAACTAGTGTCACAGGACAACATTAAGAATGGGAAAACCAGTCTGCGCATATACTTGGCCTGTTTTAAGTCACAGAATTGTTTGAGACTGAATCTCACATTAGGCTGCTAATGTCTATTGAAGACTGCATCCAGTACTATTACACCCAACCTTCCTTCCTTTCTCCTAATACTTCTTCCCCTTTTCATTCTAAATCACGGTTTGAAGCAGAGCACATGTATGAGGGAGCTGCTAATTTAATACATGGAAAATGACAGGAAAAACATCTATGAGAAAGGAAAAAAAAAAAAAAAGATCTATGGATTGCAAAGCATATTCGTCGGGCTGGCCTGATTGACTGGTATATTTACAAGTGAACAAGACATTTTCATAAGAATATGTGGTATAAATTACAGCCTTGGAAGTTTACCATAGTTGAAGCATGAACTGGAAACTTAGAGAAGCTTTTCCCATCTCTAATTTCTGCAGCTCTCACTGCCATTAGGATATTAACTATTAGTTCCTTCTAGAGAGGTTATTTAGGGTGTATATCAGGCAATACTTCCTTCTCCAACCATCTAGAAGATTTCAGTTACAAAGGTCATTTTTGCAAGTCTGTACTTAACATTGCACTCACTGGCATAGGCACAAATTAGTATGAAAGACTGCACAGGTTCAGATACTGTTCAAGTCAAAGGTATTAAAAGAACAAAAGATTGTAATGTCTAGGTGAAATTAGGTGTGCTACACGTGTGCATATCTGTGTCTCTAATCCTCCATCACATTGTTCACTTACAAGTCAGGCAAACAAAACTTGAAGAGCTTGGATGGAGAATTCTTCTAGCTTCTTTGGTAATATGAAATTCCCCTGCATAATATCTCATCTCAATGCCAAAATCTCCCTTAGAAATCTTTCTTTTGGGTGTCAAGGATGAAAGAAAATACGGTTCCAGTTTTTGAGTTTTCTCCTGAGTATCAGAGGAATGCTTTGGCTGCTAGAGTCAATTATTTAACAGTAGATGGCACTAACTTACCATACTTTTAAGAAACAATATACACCCCCCTGTATCCCCTCCATCTTTTCACAGGTTCTCTTCACTAGCTGCCAAGTTCTCATTTCCCCTAGTCTCATCATTCACCTGTATTTTCTGAATTCAGCTCAGCACTTGGTCTGAATAAAGCAGTGAAGGTGGCAGAAGAGAGCCTAGCAACTCCATGGCACAAACCTCGTGCAGACTCAATACCTCTTTTCAAAACAGCATAATAGAAAGCAGAAAAATCTCAACCCTTTACAGCCAACACAAATAAACTCCACCAGCCTTCCAGTGAAGGGGCACTTAGTCACAATGTGCTTTTTAATGGACCCTTAACCAGGTTGAAACCAGTATAAAGATCAGGAGTGAGCAACTCTAATCTGAGTCACCTCCTAACATGCCTGTCAACTTCAGTACAGTCCCAGTTTAGTAGATAGCAGACCCAGTATCTTGGACTATTATGCTCATTACAGACACTCAGGCTCATGATTTCCTTTATTCACTCTCTTGCTCTTGGAAGGTATAAGCTGATGTTTAAGGGAGACACAAAGACCAGCACTGTCTCGGCTACTTTTGGTATTCAGTTGAAAAACTACTAAACTGGAAAGCACAGAATACCAGTACCAAAACGGAAAAGCAATGTTGATGGATGGGAGGGTGGGAATCTCTTCCTAGTAAGTGCCAAGCAGCTTTTAAAATGTTTGGTGTGCCACAAGATAAAAACCATACAGTACCATAAAAAAAGGTTCAGCAGCTGCAAGCCACAGAAATGAAATTACTGATGATACCAACACCCACCTTTGTATTCCTCCCGACTGTGGTTTAGGTCCCAGACAGCTAACCAATGGCCTTGAGGCCAGGATCCAACTCAAGAGTTTTCTCTGGCTGACTGATAGGCCAACCAAATCATGGCTATTACTGTGTGAATGTTTTAGGAGAGGCAAGAGAAGACTCCTCTTAAATATCAGGTATAAAGCTGAGCAAATGTGTTTATTGGGCAGACACCTAAACACCATGCTGGAACAAAAGCCTCCTCTAAGACATGAGGTCTCTGGTCATTATCATGGCAAGTTCTGGGACTGAGATCAAAAGAAGTGGAACAAGGAAGAGTGTGGGAGCTCAAGATTGACTAAACATACCTTCACAGTAAAGTTAGTATGAAATTGTTTTCATTTTCTGTCAGCTGCTTACTAAAAAAAAAAATAGAAAAATATGCAAAAAAAAAGTGGGAAGGCAAAAATGATACAAGAAATTAAATGACCAGAAAAAATGTTATAATTTTTCATAACCTTAATCTGTACCCACAGCAGTCATGAGAGGAATGGATTATGACTCTGAAGCATCAGTCGGTGAGAAAAGATACACCAGCAACAGCAAACAGGATATATTTAACTTAGAGTTAATTCCAGGCCCAAGTATACTCAGATTATCCTACCAGAAAGGCTTTCAAATTTTAACACAGTTCTGTAAGGGACTCAGCTGGTCCAGCTCTGAAAATGAGAAGGATCTAGGCTGATGGTCACAACAGCAGTCAAACTTCAACATCCCTCCTGTCCTCCCCAGGTCCCTGCTGTTCCACAATAATCAGTAATATTTCAACCACGTATGGGAACCTTACCTGAAGCTGATTAAATGGAGAACAATCTGTGGAGGAGTCCTCAGCGAAGCCACTGCTGTCAGAGTGCTGACTCGCAGTCCGTAACAGCTGATCTGTTTAAAACAAGCAAAACCCAACCGTAATTACTTTACAAATCACAACCTTTGGCACCCAACCACATTCAGTGCACGCTCTCCTTTTACATCAAAGTAACATTAAGGGGATAACGCAATTCCTTTTCAAGTTCCACTTTGAACAATACAGAGAACCAGCTTGTTTGTTTCAAGCAAAACCTCTTCTCATGCAAAGCCCTACTTGTGAAACTTGAAGCAGCGGTGGAAGAGGAACCATCTTTTACATTTTTCTTTCCTGTACCGTGGAAAAAAACCCACTCTGCAGATGTTGCCACTGCTGGAGTTTTCCTTCCATAAAACTGAATCGCTGGTTAATTCACATGCAGGCAGTGGAACAGTTGCTTTTGTATTGACATGTAGACATTTGCCACCCCTCCTGATCACGGATACAAAGGAGATCACCTGTCTCCTGCCAGCCTACACCACCCCACACACCCAGAGGAACAGCATCACATGAGCAGAGAGGGCAATGCACAGGACTTGGGAGAAGTGCTACAGACGGTCCTCCACTGGTTAAGCGGACAAATACAAAACATCTCTGACACATCAATGGGCAATCTGCCAAAGCACATTCCCAGCGCTCATTTTATACATGAAAGGTAAGATCCTCCTTTCTACTTACATTAGGTAAGTGTTAAAATAGCCTAAAGAGACTCTAAAATCCTCAGTGCTACCCAGGAGTGGTTTCCTCTGGTGCAAGCACTATAGCCACAAAGCTGCTTTTCAAGGAGATGTCAGTAGCTCTGCAGTACAATATTGCATGTATACTGCAGTCACCAGATATGGGGTTTACCTTACAGCACTGTAAATATTTTGCTTAGCCTGATAGCAGTCTGGGTAACAACCATATCTCACCTCTAGTTCTCAGCAGAAGTGTAAAAGTTTGGAGATGGGATGAGACCACAACAGCCTGTAGCCCCCAGACTGCCTCTGCCGCCTCCTCCTCGCCCTGGGGCAAGAGCTCCCTGCTGTCTTCTTGGAAGCTCAATGCAGAATTTTGCCCCACATTCTTTCAACCACTTAACTGTCATCACGCAATTAATCCCAGTTCACAGCTCAATGCATTGGAACGCATTATGAAAACTGTTTTGAAACTGTTGGATATTCAGAGCTATTTTTTTTTTAGTATTACTTTGGATGAACATTTCACTAACACAGAAATAAAAGCCTGCACAGGCCCAGGAGTTTGTGAACACCAGGAGAGGCAAACTGCCCATTAAACTTCTATATCAGCTATTTCACAGGGCTTTTAGGGAGTGCCTTTCAAATCGTGCTGCTGTTGTTATCATGGTAGCCACAATATCCTGCAATGATAAACAACTTTTCTGCCTCAAGACAGACATCCCCACCCAGCTCCTAGTAAAGACAATGGAAATCACTTCCCTGAGAACTGGACTAGCTCTTATTAACTGCCCAATACAATTAATACAGCTGAAAGAGCATGCCATGAACAGGTTGCCACTATAGCTGAGGCTGGTGGGAGCTGCCAGCTCCTCCAAGATGAATAGTTACCTACTTTGGCCTCCTCTCTGTCTCTTTTCCTATTTGGTGAATTTCAGTTTAAGAAGAAAAAGCACTACTGGTGAAAGCCTTAGCCACAGGAGAGAGATTCCAACTAGTTCAGGTAAAGCAATTCGCCAGTACGCACGCTGGCACCTGGTTTCATGTGCATGAAGTTTATTACTGCTCAAGAAAAATATTGACCTGCTCTTCTATTTCCTTCTCAGTCAATATTTCCTTTTCAACCACAAAAAAAAAAAATTACATACATATATTTATATATGTCTCCTCAAATCAATTCTTGGTCTCCTCAGAGACAAAGTACTAAAGTAAAAATCAGTGGTTTAGATCATTTTCTATAGCATTTGTTATTTATGCACATGCTTTGACAGCCTTATATGACAGATACTGCCAACCAAGCAATCAGTCTAGAGCACAGGCACTCATACCTGCCTCATCATCTTTATCCATGGCAAGAGACTAGCACAGTATGAACAGGTTCAAACTGCCTTGATTCCACCTAAGGAGACATCCCCTTAATACAGGCATCCCTTGCTTTCTGTGTTGCAGAGCTGCTAGGATTCTTTTTGAACGTTTTAAAGCAAATCAGAGAAAACTTTTTTTTAAAGTATGAGTCATCTTCTACCATACCTCACCCTTGTCTCTTGCAAGTTCTCAGAGTCTCCACTATACCACTATCATGTAAATCCAGTAAAAACTTTTGAAGAACAGGAATCTCTACTACTTCAGTAGTGAAATGACAAAGTTTGGCTCTGTAAAGACTGGAAATACCAACTAGTACATTGGGATGTACTGTTACATAATGGTACCCACCCTCCTTGTCGACTTCTGATCCAGATGTACAAGATGCTCTATGGCACCTGGGTGTCTCTCAGATTCAAGCAGACAAGGGGAAAGCATGAAAACATTTTTTAAAAAAGCTAGAGAGTTACACTCAGATCTTGATTAAAATACCTCCAGGCAATGGGAAGTCTTAAGAGAAGGAAGTTGTGATTAGATATGGCTCCCCTCTCTTCACTTTGAATGCAGAAAACTCAGCACCAAAGGCTGGCTTCTAGGGGCTAACCTGGGATCACCCCTTGCCCTGCGTACCCCCCCTAAGGCAATTGTACTTTCCGCAAAAAGGTCACTGCACGATGCCAACCCTGCAGCCCAAACCTATTATCCACACTACATAGAGGAAATCTTCTGAACTAGAAGGAAAAGGCCAGAGGCAGCATAATATGGAAAGTGTGGGAAAAGGAACCAGCCAAGATGAACAAAACCAGAAGGAACAATCAAACTCACATCCCAGTTAAACAGAGCATAAATGAAAATGCCCCTTGGATTACTGTTTTAAGCTGTACAAAAAAAAAAAAATCAAAATATATTTAGGCATTGAATACATGCCAAAGAAATGTGGGTATTCAGAAATATATCAAATAAGCTGACAAAGTTCTAAACACAAACAGATGATGAAGAAACAAGTCTGTGGTTTACAAAACATGACAGCACAGATTTATCAGAGAATCGCTATCAAATAATGGAATAATTCATCTATTGTAAAATAATATTCAGCTACCAATGGACTGTCCGTCTCACCAATAGAAACAGTCCCATCAGGTACTTGTCTTACACTTTCTGCATCACTTGACTGCTCACACAGAAGAGGAGGAGAAATACATGGAAACTGACTGAAGCTCTAGTAACATCTATGTTTCTTGTACCTGCAGTATTGGCAAAGCTCTAATGTGCTTTGTATTTCATGAGATTATTAATAAATTGACATTCCCAATTTAGCTATAAAGTATTCCTTTACGGGATTAAATATCTGTTGCCCCGTTTTCCCATATTGATCGAACCCTGCACCCCAGCACTGCCAAAACCAGCCCAGTAAGGAGCCCTGCTGCAGAAACTCTTCAGAGTCCTTGGGGATTTCCTAGCCGCTAGACAGATGAGCACAGACTCCCACAAATACTAAATCTGTTCCAAATGTTTTCTTCTCACTCCCCCATCTCCAATCTCCTGTGGAGCTCCACCCACAGAGAGCTATAAATACAATAATATATTAAGGTCAGAAAGTGCTGCTGATGTGCTTTGTTCACTTTCAAGAACTAAATTTTTGAAATTAATCACTGCTTTTGACTATCAGTGTCAGAAGCCTTAAAAGAAACAGGTTTGTGGCTATTCAAAATTTCATAGTGCCACTGATGTCAGCAACCAGACACTCACAAATTACATTGCCTCGAGAATACTTTGTTCTCTATGTGTTGTACCTGTATTTGTCTTGTTTGTTGGGCACTTTTGCAATGGAAGGTGCTGCTGTATAAATATGTCAGGAAGAATTTTGTTTTCCAGCTGACAAACCTTCCTTCCAGATAACTTCACAGTAAGTTTTTTTTATAGTAGACATTTAGCAGCACTGTATGTTTACAGTGCAAAGCAACTGAAGCTTTTCATTTTTCTCTACTGCATTCCTAAAAAAAAACCCCATGCACAAAAATACATATACATTTGAGGTTTGAAACAACAAAGAACAGAATGCCAGTTTGGGGCATGATAGATAAACTAGTTCAGTTCAGCACCATTTGGAAGACATAACCTAAAAAGTACATCAAGCCAGTCAATCTTTGTATCCACTATNTTTTTAACAAAGACAGTACTATAGCAAAGCAATCACTTTCAAGCCACTTTGAAAACCTAAGCTTACCACTTAGAAACAAAGCTAATCTGAAATGAGAAACACGCTTTAATGAGGAGTCTAAGCAGCAGCAGACTCAGTGTTGTTCAAGCATATCTTAAGTCTCCAGACTATTTCAATAGGAAAGAGACTCTCTTTTTTTTTTTCTTTTTTTAATTCAAATACTTCACATCTTATTATAGGCCCTCTTAGAATGCCTTACAAACTGTCGTAAATGTCAGAGAAAGCATCCACAGCCCTCTGTGTAGATGTAAAATGACACTGCAAGGTTTGTAACAGTCTGTACCGAACAGCACTAACCCTGCTAATTGACACAGAAGTACCCCTACCTGAAAAAAAAGAAGTACAAATGTATTCTTTCAGGAGAAGTGTTCATCTGGAACAATTGTTTTGTTTATGGGTGCTTATGTACAGGAGAGCCAACACCACTGAAAGAGGTTGGCCTGTACAAGGATCATCAGCTGAAATCATATTGCAACAGAAGACCGCTGCTTAAATTTCATGCCAATCCCACCTCAAGAGATTGCTAGTGAGAGTGCCATTTCACATTCAGACATAATGGCCAGCATTTTTAATAAATGACCATTATTGTTGGATGCTGGTGAGCACCTGGTCTCTAAGAAAACAGGCCTCTACGTTATCCCACATTGGACAACTTGCAACGAAAAATTGACTACTGTTTTTTAATGTTTTGGGTAAGTTCTCCACCAAATGCTCTCCTTCTTGGCAATTTTACTGAAACCCATATATAACAAAGTCCTAAGCTTTCCACATCTTCCAAGTGAAATAAAACGTTGGTCTCAGTCTAACTTTTAGCAAACGTGCAGGCTTAGCATCAGCATTGACATCCTTGTTAGATAAGTCATAGAAAACGCTAGGCAATACTTGCATGATAACAAAGTGTCATCGCTAATCTATGCCAAATGTATTCAGAAATGGGTGGGATATACTTGCTGGGAAACATGAGCCAGCATGCCCCACTTCTGCCATACTGAAGACCCATTGCTAGAGCTGCTGGCACCTTTCAGCAGGTACACACAGGACCTCTGACTTTTTCTTTGCATGGAGGAGGAGGAGGATAAGATACTGGGAACAGAAAACACAAAATCAGCATTTCAGAAGATGAAAAAAATTATTTTTCTCCTCCCTGATGGCAGCTCCTGGTTCTGTAAGTCGCCTTTCCCTGAAAAGCTCTTTCTGAAACTGCTGAGGCCAGGCAAAAAAGAGACCCGACCTGTAAAGAGTACATTTCTTTACATGTAATCATGTAAAGCGTGCAATCATGAACTTTAAAATACAGCCAAGGGAGAAACACTGGGAACAGTTAGAGATGCAGTTTCTGGTGGTCCCTCTTGGTGACCTATGTTTGTAATGGAAGATGACTAGCGAGTGCAATGCTGTGTTGTGCAAAACGCTGCTGAACTAGTAGCATAAGCTATCCCTAATAACCAGGCATTAACCTTCAGCGCTTAGTCCAGAGCATTCTCAAACATGTTAATGCAATTCAGCTGACAGTTCACAAGCCTGTCAGTTCATTAGTGAAAAGGCAAATAAGATGATCTCTGTTTCTTAAGACAGGTTTTTCTGCTTCTTTTTAGTATCTAGAGATGCTAGCCATGTATCACCAAAAAACTGCATCGCAGCTAAGCATCTCACTAAATGCAACAAGCTCTATTTCCTCTTTAATTACACATAACAGCTAGAGAGTGGACTTCGTTTGCCAGCGCTGGGCAAAGTAACAATCACAAAATGAACTTAAAGATCAGCTTTGTCCCTCTCCCAAGCCATAAAATACATAAATAAGAATTTGAGATGAAAACACAAACTAAGTGAGCCACAAAAGCCAGTGCACAGTTTCCCAAGTGAAGGACTATGATTTCCATGTGGGTGCAGAGACACCAGTCTTCTGTGCAGCCAGCTTGCAGACGGAGCAGTAGCGCATAGAAAAAAGCTGGATGTATCATACAATTTAGGTATAAAACAATATAATTTTAGTTTAAATGGGTATCTTAAATTACAGGATCTGCCAGGGAAAAAAAATCCCACGCGATCTGAATTAACATTTCAGTCCCTCTGAGCTATCATCAATTGTACAAAAGTGAAAACAGCCAGTGAGGTTATGGGGCTGTTGCCTTGCCTGTAATTTGCTTGCCACTTTGCAGTAACGTTCTGTGATTTAGCTGAAGAAGAAACCCACAACTTTTTTTATTTCTAAAGAGGAAAGAAACTTCAGAAGTATTAAATATCTGAATCAACATTTCAGAGAGGGAAGGACACTCAGCAAACTGCTGTCTCCTGGGAGCTGAAGTCTACTCACCTTTCCTTGACTTGGTCACTGCGAGCTGGTGAGAAGCTGGAACATGCGGTAGATCCCCCTCTGTACTCTGGATCTATTGGGAAAAAGAGATGAATGTTTTGTCAGGCCAACTGGAATATGTTCCTGTCCTTAAGAATGCCCAAGCTACATACACTGCACAGGCAGGGATTTTTTTGTTGCTTTTTTTTTCTTCATGATTCAACAGCCTATAATGATTGAGGGACCAAATCGTATCTCCTTGAACCAACATACTATTTCATCAGGTGCTCAGCAATGCTCCTGTAGGACAGCAGTGGTCCTTAGGACAGCACCTCCCACTCACAGCGCAAGGCTCTCCTCTGGTTACATTCATTGTGCAAAAAGACCTGGAAATCACATCCTGTGACAACACTGAGAGTTCTCAGTTCCTCTTTGATGAAAGACTAAAGTAACTGTGAAAACACCTCTGACCACCTTTACACTACTGTCTTTTCCATTCAGCACTCTTGGCCCCTCATTTGAATATAAAGAACAAGCAAAATACATTTAGAAAAACATATCAAGGGGTCAGCACATAAGGATTGTCATCTGCTGCCCTACCAACTATTTCCCACAAACCACCAATCCTCCAGAAGGACCCAGACCCTGCCAGAACCTACTCCAGACTTCACCGTGCCACTACTCATGGAAATACTTCCTGTGTCTTCCAGTACAAAGAAGAAAGATAATGTATTCAGAGCCATGCGGATTTCAACCAGGAAACTTAAAACTACATGAAAATTAATCCAATTACTTAATCACTTCGTGAAACACAGCCTTATTAAGAAAGCAGTTCTCAGACAACTGTTCAAACAATGAAAATAATATGCCTAAAATCTCAACAGGGAGGCCTTTGTTTAGTTCAAAACCTAAAATATGTTTTCTCTTTTATGCACTCCAGAAAAAATCCTAATGGTTCACATGCAAGTCTACATGCACAAAACCCCCAATCCAACCATGGCCAACCCTTCCCTCTAATGGGTTGACTGCCTAATTTCAAAATTACAAAGCAATGAAATTTTCATCTCCGTTCTTGATCAACTTAAAAATGCAAAATCAGGATACTGATAGTTTTAAGCCCCAAAAGCTTTTATTTGGGTAAAGAAGAAGCTATATTTGCATTGATACCATATGTATAACAGCCACAAGGGTGCACTTTCTCAGTTAAAAGGGTTTTGAGAAGTACTTGGCCTGAACTTTTCACCATTAGTAAGTGAACAGCATTACTCTTGCACAATAAATCAAGAGGCTTCTCTTCCTTTAGGAGATGAAGGCTGTACCAAAGGGGTAAATGCTTAGTTTGTCCAAATGCAAGGGAGCGTAGAAGGGGCTCATCATTTAAGTTCAGGGAAAATTTTAAAAATTAAAAAAAAAAAAAAAAACAAAAAACCCCCCAAAAAAACAGCAAGTAATCTTACAGGCCCTTTGATCAGACTGGCCTTTTAGGAAAGGTGTCTTAACTCTCAAACCTTCCAGTTTCCGATGGTTAAATTTGCAGCCTCCCAACAGCTAAGCCTCTTCTCATCTAAATACCATCCACCTCCTGTCCTTGGCTGGGAAACAGCATCCTGGCCGCGTCCGCAGCACAGTGCAGCTCCATGAGTGCACAGAAACACTCCCCTCTCCTTCTCCAACCCTTCAGCCAATATTGATGCTGGAAAACAACCTTCGGACTGTAACTGGCCACCTCAGGAGCGGGTGTTTGGGGAAATCCTGCCCTGACTCACTCCCGCACTAGCTATCTTCACAGCCACAGACTTCCGAAGGGTGCTCAAACCTCCAAGGCATTTGTAAGCATGGGAAGAGCTTCCTTGATAGATCTGTCATCTTTCTTATGCATATGAACACACTCAAAGCCAAGCTGGGGAAACAGGGGAAGGAGTTATTGTCACTGTTTCTAATACAGTTTATTGTTCATTATACCCTGCTTAGAGACAGGAAAACAAAATCATGCTGCCAGGTATTGTTTTAAAGTTTCTTCACCAAAACCAAAACCCTCCCTCCCAGGGATTTGTAGGTAGTTGATATGTATATATTATGTTGCGCAAACAAAAATTCACCACAATACCATCCCACATCGCATGTCGTCTTGCTAAAACAGCTGTGTTTATGCCCTGGCACCACTGCAAAGTGTCAACCAAAACTTCGCAAACGCATCACATTTGGCTTGTGCAGAATTCAGCAGGTCTTCTTCATGTCATAACCCTTTATAGTCCAACTGACTCTGAAGAAAAATTCCATTCCTTTTTTTTTTTAATATATATTAGTTGTTTCAACTTTGCCCAAGAGTACCAAAAACCAGATTTCTCCTCCGGGATATGTAGCAAAATGCACTGCCACTCATACCCCTCCCACTGTGCCAACACAAACATCTGTGCAGCTACACAATGAACTGGATCAAGAAAATTATCCAGCTGAAAGCTAAGCCAGGAAAAATAAATAAATCAAAATACACTTAGTTTCATTTTCCCCTCTCAACTGGACCAGTCCTTTGTTCTGGTTCAGTAGATGGCCACACAACATGTGGGTGAGGACACACAGGCACAAACAAGTGGCAGGAACTACAAGAGGTTGGATTACCTTTTTCTACTTAATGAGTGCCTTCAGCTACAACGTTAGTTGATTCAGAAGAGCTTGTAATGACAATACGATGCTAGACGCAGTATCTACTAAACGATCACTTCATCATGCGCTGTAAAACACTGGGGGTTTTCTATTCACTTCCTTTCTTCATTCATTTTACCAATGAAATCACAATCTTTCATTTTACATATTTATTTCACATAGACAAAAAAGTTAACTGAACTGTTAACAAGAGCCACTTTGAAATCTGAGCCCAAAAACATCTACTAATTCCAGTTAAGACAGATCTTACAATTCAAGGTGTGAGTCTTTGCAAAAAATTGCATTCTGGAATTTGTAGGCTGCACATTTACTAGCCTAATAAACAAAGCACTTACAGGAACCTGGTAGTTAAAAACCCTTTGGGGCAATTATCAGTCAAAAAATGGGTACACGCATTTGTTAAGATATTAAAAGGCAGCTAGCACAGAATTTGTAACTAAGCCATTGCCAAAGGCACGTCAGACAGTGGCTTTCGCTGTGCTAATTTCCAGAGAACAAAACACCATACAGTAGATTGTCATCAAAACCAAAAGTTGTACAAGAGGAGCACCTCACCCTACATGATAGCCCCTTTCCCTTTCATGCAACAACACTCTTGCTCCATCCACAAATTTATCTTTAGTCAATAGCAATTAATAAACTGAATTTACTTTTAGGCACCAAAACAGTGACTCCCAGTTAGCAATTTAAGCAAAGTAAAAATTTAAAACCAAAGGCTTTTCTATATATAAAGCCTAACCTGGATCTATTTCCACAGGAATAGTTCTTAGCAGTTATGCCAGTGATTGCAGTTACCTGAGCTCGATGAAAAAAAAGAATGAGAACTTTCCTGCTGACTCTCAGGAGCAACAACAGCAGCAGCAGCAGCACCAAGTTATTTCATTAAGAGGATCAATTAGAGCCGCCTACCGAGAGAGAGTGATAACTGTCCTATCACTCGGAGAATTTAAACTATTCCTGGAGAAAACACTGTCAACTACACAGGAGGGAACATTCCTCTGCTGGCGGCCAGGAAGTTATGTAAACTGTATGCAAAAACAAAGTCACGTATCTCCACCTACCTCTTCCATCTCAAAGGAGTCCTTCTGCTGCAGCATTAGATTCATTATGGACGGGTTTGCGAGGGGAGTGCAGGGGTCTCTACCTGGCGATGCTGCGGGTAGCCTTTGTGTCGGGGTGCTGCTGTTGGAGGTACTGGAACTGCAGCTGAGGCTTGGCGAGTCCAAAAGACCAGATTCTTCACACGGTCTATCCTGGGTGCTTGCCAACCTGCTGCTTTGCACATCTGCTGGAGGCACAGTACCCTCTCGCTTACCATCAGTCCCAGCAGGAAGGTTTGCAGGCTTATGTGTGCCCGCAGCATTTGTCTGACTACTGGCTATCTCCTCCTTTACAGTAGCCAGAAAAGAGGCAGAGTCTTTCTTTTTAGAGAACTTTTGTAACTTAGATTCATTTTTAACATCATTTTCCTCGCTCCCTGGTTCAGCTGGACTTTTCCCTTTTTCAATAGGTGAAGGAGTTGAGCAGCCACTACCATCGGCTTGCTGTGTGCCGCACAGATTGAGCTTTGACAAGGTCTTCATTAACCGACTGGCTGTATTGCTGCGATTTAAAGGGGGAGGGCTGGATGCCTCTTTGCTGGAAGACACTGAATTCATGCTACCAATTTTCTGCAAAGGAGTCCCAGAGACTTGAGAATACAAAGAAGAAAAAGCATTGGCCACAGTAGTAAGCACTTCAATCTGACGAAAACGACCTGCACAAGAACAAAACATAAGGCAGAGTTTATGAGGACATTTGCTGTCATCGCATCCCAGACCTTTTGATCCATCTTTACATGATGGTTTGGACTCTCAGAGACAACTCTTTCTTCATATCTGAAGAGGGAATTTTCATCATAACCTCTGCCCACCCCCCATCCCCCAAATCTCCTCCTACTTATATCAAGGGCCCCAAAGGTTGACTGAATTCTGCCTAGTTCTGTAACGTGAAAAGGATACCACATAGTATGAAAACATGGAAAAACCTTTGGAAGAGCCTTTACTAAATGCACAAGAACAGCATGCAAAGCTTTCACAAAGTAAAAAAGGGACACAGGTGTACAAGTGCAAGTTACTTTACAAAGTGCTAGGAAGAAAAGGGTTACTCGCATTGCTCTCTCCATCTACAACTACAAGAGGGCATTTCAGCTATGCCCTCATTTCAGCAACACTCATTACTGACCTAACAAAGCTCCTATCCAAGTCAATAGAAATACTGGCCCAGATTTCAACAACGACAGAAGTAGGGCGCTGCTGACAGCTTTCAAAAATCCCACCCGGATACTGAAGAACACAAGAAACAGATGGATGTTGCTATCTGTTTCGGTGCTCTAAAGCTACAACAGAAGACAAGCTTAGGAGCAAGAGACAGGAATGCTACAAACCAGAAGGCAGTATATCTTACAGGATGCCTTTCACTTCCCTCCCCCAGTATAAACCCCTTCCCTTCACCCCAAGGTGTACAACACTGATGGTCACCTCTTGCCGCATTTAAGACGAAGCAAGAGTTTTATTATGGATTCTGAATGGAATTTGGCCTTTAGGCTGTAAAGGGAGGTTGCCAGAATATTAGATATACACCTTCTTTTGGGGTTGTTTATGCAGTTCAAAAACTTAAAAAATAAACTTTGCTTCAAAAACATACTTACTTGTTAAAGCAAAATTTGGATTTTCCACTTCCATGCGCTGTATTTGGGCATTCAAAAACACTTTGATATCTATCCCTCTGGCAAATGATGATGAATTAAAAAATCTTGCTGGAATTTTTGAAGCAATATCTGGTTCATCTCTTCCAAACCCGAGGTTATAGAGCACTTCTTCAGGATCTTCCTCATAAAGCTCCAGTAATTCAGAAACACTAGACAAATGAAAAGATGTTTACCATCTATTTGTCTCCTTTTAAGACACAGTCCCTTCTGTCCAACTGCTAATTCGGCCCAGTAGCCAGCTTGGTCTATTGAACTTTTGACTCCTACAGCTAAGCCTACTTTAGGAAATAATTGTGGAGATCTCTGCATCTGAAGTTTTTGTTCCCATCATCAAAGCCATTGGCCCAGACACATCTCAGATCTAATCCTGTAATTTATAAAGTCAGCCCTTATTCTGCAGAGCTCCGATTTTAAAACGTCATTAAAATTTCAGACGTTTCTAACGTTTAGGCCCATTTGTTGGCATTTATTGCAAACCACAACTGAAAACAAACAGCAGTTTTTCAAGCAACCAAATGAAAATTCCCTTCTCAGCTACTAAACACAACAATGCACATAAATCAAGCCAAGTCCATTTAATTGAGGAACAGAAGAAGTTTTGCCAGCAAAATGCAGCCAAATTCCACTGAACTGTGCCATGACCTTCAAAGCATAGTACCCTTTTACCTTGAAACAGTCGCACTGCTTTTTCCAGACCCAGTGGAGTTCATACTTCTCCCCTTCTGATGGAACTGCAGCCTTCTCTCCTTCGCCAGCACACCATTGCTGTCAACACAAACGGAGAAGACCCCTGTGATAAACCCCTTTCACTCGGGGACTCGATTGTCTGTCTCAGACAAGAGCTAAGCCTCCAGCACTGCTGAATTTCTCTTTTCCCCTTCAGTGTTATCTGGTTTATATTAGCCATGTCACTTATTGAAATACAATAACAAAAGTGAACCCTGGGATGCCTCAGTAAAAATGTACATAGACGGTAAGAATTCAAAGGCAAATGCAAGCTGAGAAAACAAATCCCTGATCTCCCCTTGGTGCCCCACCCTCCCCGATCCCACCCTTCTCCAGTGAGGAAGCCCGGCCTAGTGTGAGCCACCCTGCCCTGCCTTTCCTCGCCTTTCCCATGCCGCTGCCTGCTCCAGCAGGACCACCCCTCCATGGCAGGGCCACTCCACCATGGCAGGGCCGCCTCTCCACGGCAGGGCCGCCTCTCCACGGCAGGGCCGCCCCTCCACGGCAGGGCCGCCCCTCCACGGCAGGACCACCCCTCCATGGCAGGGCCACCTCTCCATGGCAGGGCCATTCCTCCATGGCAGGACCACCCCTCCACGGCAGGGCCACCTCTCCACGGCAGGGCCACCTCTCCATGGCAGGACTACCCCTCCATGGCAGGGCCACCCCTCCACACCTGGGGTACCCAGTTCCCCCTCACCCCCAGCTGCCACCCACCAGCAGCTCAAGGCTGCGAGCTGCCCCAGAGGTGGCTGGGGAAGCTGAGGACGTTCCTGGCTGAGGACATGGAGCAAGATGAGCTCCAACCCAGACTGCTGGCCAGTTTGTTTCCCAATCCCAAACTATTTCTCCCTGTATCTGGAGAAGCCACCTCAGCATCAGGTGGTACCTTGGGCTCAAATGTACTGTTACTGCCAATGTCTCTGGGGAACAAACTTTCCCAGGGTGAATTTTACTGTACAAATCCTAACACACACACACCAGAACAACCACCGAGAAACCAAAGAAGACAGAGGATTCACCTAAAAGTACATATATGGAGCCCAGCTCAGGAGGAGTACCGAGGCTGCTGCCCACATGGGCTATGCCAATATTTGCTGAAGTCTCAATGGGGTTTTACTTTCAGCACATTTTATTTAGCAGCTCTCCCTGTAAAGCAGGAGCCTCTCCTCTCTCAAAGTCTTTTTTTTCCGCACTCCCAAAGGACATCTGCTCTGAAAGGTAAAATTAATTTTCCCTTGAAATTTCTGAAATGGTGAGGGATCAGTGAGGAAAAGAAGGTAAATCATACTAAGTTACTTAGATTTGTCATTTCTCTCTTTTCTTCCTGCTACCCCAAAATCTACGTCAGGTCTGCTGGAAGAATATAAGTCTGCATTTTTTCCCTGCATCTCCTAATGACTGTTTCTGTGTTATCTGGATCTTCTCCTTCCCTCTCATGTAAACAGACATGAGCAGAAGAGCTTTAGCTCGGAGGTAGCCTCCACAACTTCCACTGCCCCCTGTCCCTCCAGCCCTCCAGTATAAATATTTCTCTGAAGTAAACAAACAAAAAAAAGATGTTTACCATGTTTCCATTTGGGTATCACTCCGTAGATGATTAGCTGTAGAGAAACAACAAGAAGTTACACACAGACCTCTTCAGAATTACACTTCCCCCAACCAGTATGAAGAATAAGGCAGTGAGCACATTTACCAATACTCCCGCATAAGCCAGATCTTTCTCTTCCCATATAAATGTGATCAACAAAGGTTTCTAGTTTACGGCTGATATAACTATGATCTGGTTTATTCAGGCTCTGTTTAAAATAAAATCTCACATGGACACACGTTTACATACTGTCATTAATCATATTAACTTTAACATGCAGTAAGCTAGTAATTGTTACATAAACCATTTATTGCTTTGCAATTGAAGACGCGATTACCAGCTGCAGGGCTATTCCCGGGAGGGAAGGGCAGGAGGAGGGGAAGCAGGCACACGAGGATTGCTCCAGTAGAGAAAGTAAAGGACATAAGAAAGGCAGCTGGCCCCACAGCCAGGTACTGAGACTATATTCATTAGTCTTTTCATCAACACAGACCGCTCTCAGCATGGGCCAGGGCCCCAGCTACCTGAGCTGTGTAATCCATGGACAACAGCTAGCTGAAGCCTGTGGTGTTGATGGGACCAGTGGCCACATCAGAGTTGAGAGGCCTCTGGAGTAAGGCCGGCCACCAGGTACCAAGCACATGGTCAGCAGCCTTTGACAGGGAAGTCAGCACTTTCTGCAGCTGGATCAGCCCGGCTCCACATGGGAGCATTCCAGGCAGCATTATTCTATCAGAAAATCAACACCCCATCAAGCCAGACAGTTGAGCCCCAGCCTTAAATTATGGGTTCCCCAAAGAGGCAACCCAACATTAACAATCTTGCCCCAGGAGACAGGCAAGGAGCATGCATATGTTACAGCAGCCCTCAGAATCAGCTCTGAAAAGAGCAAAGTGATGTCAAACATGCTGCCAGGAAAACCCTACTTCTCGACTTGCTGTGCCAGCAGGGTACAGTCTGTAACTGAGAGCAAAACATGGAAACTTCACAACCTCTCTTCTTTTCAGAGGCATCACGAAGAAACTTAAATGTATACAGAATGCAGATGCCACATCTTTTTTTTTTATATTCTTGCCTATAATATGAAGGTAAGCCTATCTATATGGATTAGCTGGCGACTAGTTTGAACAGCTAAACCATGGGGTTTTAACAGCTCATTAGGGGGCTGGGGTTACAGGACCCTGCCTGATGCCCTCTGTACCATTCACACAGGGCTCTGGCTTGTATCTGGATTCAGGCAGTCGTGGATGCACAAGGGTAGGCCATTCATACCAGCCTCAAAGGGGCTGTCTGTCCGGCAGGGCACGCAGCGCTGCTCCAAGCAGCTCTGTTGTTCCCTTGTTCTCAGATGGGAAGCAAAGCCCAGCAGAAACACCCACGTCCTTACCCAGGAAAATCAACCAGTGATTCTAGTATTGGGACCTTTCTCATGTGAAAAGGAGGGAAACAACCTTCTGCCTAAATCATGATAAAGGCTCATAAAAAACAGAAATCCTTGGCAATGATAAGGGGAAAAAATTGAAAAGAAAAAAGCGACATGATGTTTTAAAATGTATTGAGTCTTGTATTCTTTGTCATATGCTCAGAGCTTGGATTATCATTACAAAGAAACTTTTCCTACAAAATCTTTGTACTGTAGGCAATCTAACAAGTGGAAAAGACTGTCAGAAAGAAAATTTAATCCTATTTAATCTATTGCAGTAAGGGACTCATTTACTGCTTCTCTATCATTATCAGATCAACTGTTTTCCTTAGAAGTCTTGAATTTTTAAAAATTAAAGATATTTCCTTCTTCCAGGCCCTGTCCCACTACTTTGACACCACTGGCATGACTGCTGTGAAAAAAAAGGCTTTCTACTATACAAGTTCTGACACTTTGCAAAAGTTGTAGTTCAAAGAAACATTAAGAGCTAAAGGGAAGGAGCAGTTTTGCCTTTTTGGTTTTTTTCTTTTTTACACTGAAAACAGATACCATCTTATATGCCCTATCCTGCAGATAACCCCAGGACCCAGTTTGTGAGAACACTTTTTGCTATTTTATTTCAAGATGCTGCTGTTAGAACAGGATCCACAGTGCTTTTGTTTGTTTCCTTGTTTATGGACACCTCTAACCCGTGATCAACAGAGAGGTTAAAGTCTTTTTCTACAAAGAAGTCCACAATGAACAGCCACATCTCCTTCCCCTTAAAAAAGGGAAGAGAAAGAAAAGGCAAGCTGCTAGGAACAGCAAAGCATATATTGTGGCTGATCCAAAATACTTACTCAGCTTTGGTGCTTTTCATTTTTAAAAGCACTTAGCCCTTAATGGGTTTGCCTCTTGGCCAACAGAATTTCATTCCTCTTTTCAAAAGCCCGCACATGCCACTCCCAAGGGATTCAGTGGAAGTGGGGCACGCGTGGCTGCCGAGAGTAACCCATGGACAAGAAGAACAAGTAGAAGAAATCACTTTCTCACGGCCTCAGTGAGAGCTCCAGGCTGTGCTGCCACTGCGGGCATTAAAATGAGAAGGCAGAAGTGAATTCAGGCCTGCCTCTGACCTTTGGGTTAGACCAGCGTGTTTAACACCAGCGATAGCCTAATAAACTCAAAAAGCAATTCTTCCTGCATTTTTCTATGTGCTTCATGCTGGTTTTCTAACCAGCTTTATCAACTGCCTTTGACCAGAAGGGAAATGCTGTCTTTCAAAATAAAAATCAGATGACTGAACATAATTCTTTTTTTTTGCTAGCAAAAGAGTCATAATCCTGCCACACCCACCTTCAGCTCCCAGGGATAAGTCATCTTCAAAACTTCCTCCATTTCTCACCAGCATGCCTGAAAACGTACAGTTAGCAGTTCAAAAACTAGAATGCTGCAGTGTTTTCTTTCCAACAGCATAACTAAAGATATTAGCAAGACACGTTGGTTGATACAACAGGATATAACCAGACTATATTTACAATCCTTGCATTACTCATACAGTAAAAATGCACTAAGAAGTGAGAAGTTATGTTTGAGAACATAGAAAAATTATTTTGAAAGAGAATGACTACAACACTGCTTTAGTTTTGTGCTCACAAACATCCCTGGGTCAACCTTCAAACAAATCAATAGCAAGAGGGAACGTGGAGGTACCACCCAACACATCTGTGCCTTCTGCTGCTACGTTACCTATCCTCCAGGCATCTTACCAGGGGCATCCAGAGTCTGAGTCCAGCTTAGGCATTCCCCTCTCTCTCCCTGTACCTAAGAGTTGAAGCGAAGACTCCAGGCACAGCAAGTAATTCCTCTGTACCCTGTCACTACCTGCACATTCTCGCTGTACTTTGAACTTTAGTATTCGGACCTGCTCAGATAGTAAAATTTTTAGGTGTGGCAACCAGAGTTATTAGAGGCAGAGACTGCCTAATGCTAGCCAGCTTGGAGAGGAAATTACAACCTCCCTGTTGTGCACATTTTGGGGTTTTTTTTAGGGTTAATAAACTCTCCAGAAAGACTTATTCATGATCTTTTCTCCCTTCTCCAGTTTCTCGGGCACAATCGCTTCACCGTGAGAATAACTCGGCAATGCCAACTAGGCTGTGGTTTGTGCCGTGGCTAAAGAGCCGAGGTCTCAGGTGAAGGTCCACAAAAGCACAGTTCCCAGCAAAAGAGATTTCAGTAAGTAAAGCCTTTCCTTACCCTTCAACAGAGGATTGCTTTGCTCATCCAGGGAGGCTCCCAGAGGCGTTCTGAAACCACAGAAGAGATTAATACTACTTTAAAAACTTGCTGCTTCATGTCCTTCCTTACAGTGTGTAACAAGCTTGTGATAGCAGCAGTTGTCCCTCCCTCCACCCCCAGAAAGCACAAACATCTGAAGACTGGCAATAACTTCCTAAACAATCCCCAGCCCTCTGAACAAACACGCCTTGTAGGGAAAAAACAACAAAACAGGTTAATAACAACTGCAATGCTCAAACACCAGGCAGTGGCAAAGCTTCGGGGTCAGCAGCCCTCTGTCGAGGAAAATGATGGACTTCTCAGCAAAATACCCAGAAAAAATGAGCATGGGTTTTTGAATGGACTAATCCAATCTCATTTATGTGACAAAAACTGTTGCCGTTTTTCTACGCATTTAAAACTTCTCAGGGAGAGGGGTGAAAAGCTGAAAAGCTGCATTTGGTGATCAGGAACAAGATAAATATCTTGACAGCTACGTTAGCTGTGACTTGCCAGTTCTGATACTTTATAGACTGTTCACATTGACTCTTATTTGGATGATCCCTCCTATTGCTGCTCCCTGAAGGGCAGGGGATTTGCTGAACCTCACGGTGCCCGGAAGGAGCAGCAGAAACCACACAAATGACAGGTCCAAACCCTCTCTGGGTTCACGCTACGCTTGTTGACACTAGCTGGATGTTTCCACATCTTGTCTCAGAGACATGTTTAACTAAAGGCCTGACACTATTAAGTAGCGTACCATTAACTCTCAAAGTCCAAAACAAATTCAGAAATATAATACTCATAAAGAAGGGGAAAGCAGATGATTTATGTGCCTGTATTATGTATGTTTCATTTGGGTTTTTAATTAGCAAACACATAAACCTGCCCTGAAAGTAAGCAGTGCTCTGATACACTATTTGTTTTGGTGCCATGGCCAAATTAACCAAGGAAAGTTTGCATCTGCTTTTTAACAGACCTTACACTTCACAACCTTATTTTTCTTTCCCCTCTGAAAAGAGTTTGTTTTTTCCACGTGTGGCCTGCTGATAGGGAGCACGCTCACTTGCCCCACCACAGTGAGACACCAAGGCGAACAGCCAGAGCATCCAGGTGCACAAGCGTGTTTTGGGTGACAGGACAGACTCTGCCGAGGCTCAGATCTCCTGGGTTTCTGCGTGTCCATCCTGTCAGGGTTTGAAAGAACTTAGGGCACATTGTCTAAACCTGTCACGCTACAACAAGCCTTATGTTCTGAGGTAATAAGTATGCCGGTTGTTTACCCTCTGGCTTTGATGGGTGCGCTCCCATCCTTCTCCCTCTCCTTCCCCGGTGGCTGCTTCCACTTCTCTACCTTTTCGATGCAGAAACTTGCTGGCAGTGACTTTGACAGCCAAGGTCAGTGCTGCACACGCCAGCTGGCAGAAAACGGTAAAAGCAACCACCGAAGCTGGCATTTTCTTTCAGAAGTTAAGTCCGTCACTTCTACAGCATGTTAGCAGCTACCAGAAAAGCAGCCCTGTCAACCACCCATCTGCTGCCCTGCTTGCGCTGCTGCACACAGGCACAGCTGCCTTATACATCCTGCCTTTGGAAAACTTGCATTTAAGAACAAGGCACCACACAAGTTTAAACAAGGGACAAGCATCCACACAAAAATCCTCTTGGACAACAGCATGGACAGCTCTGCTGTTCTGTGCCAGGCTGTTTTTCACCAGCAAGGCCCATGAGCCAGCTTGGCCAGCTCTGTCTCAGAGTAGCCTTGGGCCCTTGGGAAGGTTAGGGCTGGGGGACCCTTCCACTTGCTGGGCTCTCAGGACAAAGTCTCCCCGCCGGAGGTACATCACGGCACATCCCCAGCATGTCCCGGCAGCCTTCGCACGGTGGCTGGGGAGGAACAGTGCGGGGAGGCCAACAGCAACGGGAGGGCAGCCAGAGCAAAGAGCAAGTAAGCGGGTTTGCGCCTGGATCAAGGAATCCTACGGTTTTGCATTTGTGTTGACTCATTTATTGTCGTATTTGAACATATATGGCAATAACTTCTCAATATCGGTCTACAAAAGAACTGAATGAACGCTCGATGCCCCCATTGCCATGGAACGTAGGTACTGAGCAGGTAAGAGGACCATATGCAGCCTCAAGGCTTCCCCTCATCCCAGAGGTTTGTTTGCTCAGCTACCAGTTGTGGTAGGGTGGTCTTCAGGAACGGGACAAGGGTTTTGCACTGTGCTGTGAAAGTGTTTAAACCTCAGCTTTTAAAGCCTTAATTGGGCAGGAGCCATGTTTATTTTAAACTTGAAGCAAAAAATCTCTTCTTTCTGAGGCATTTCAGGAACTCACTTCCTGCATATCTGCAGGAGATGGCTCCTAAATACCTCCCCCATCCCCTCTATTACTGGCAGAGTTTAAATATGCTCAATCAAAATAACACACGTCACCATAGAGTTGACAAAAATTTCTCTTCTATCAGTATAATACAAACACTTATGTTTCCTGTCTTAGTTTTACAAGTGTTAAAACAAAAAACCTTTGTAAGCTTTCTTACTACTTCAAAATGCCTTTTCAAAACACCAGGGAGACAGCAAAGGGTGCCTTTCTCAAAGGCGTGAAATTCCCAAAACATGAATGAACCAGAAACTTTGGGTAACATCTGACATTTCTTAAGCCTCCATAATTCTTATCACAGTCTAATACATACTTGCTTTTTTTTGTTTGGTTGGTTTGGTTTGCTGTTGGTTGGGTTTTTAAAAACAAAACAAAACAAAAACCCCAAAACATATGTCTACCAAGTTAAATAGCATGGGATATTAGGAACCCTACTCTCTCCTCCAAAGCAGTTGTGAAACAGAGATGCCAAGTAATAAGAGCCCCAAACCGCTAACATGAATATCAAGGGACAGCTAGTAATTTTTTTTTTATCCGTTTATAACACTGTCAGTGCTTTTGGAAACAAACAAAGGAATAAATCTTATAAGCAGATCTATTTATGCAATGGGTTGATATTAAGGTTTTTTTGTGCTGCTGCCAACTCAAACCAGAAAAATGGGGTTTTAAAGGTGCCAATTTTCTTCCGATGTACATTTCACAAAAGCTTGCAGAAGCTCAGTCAAAATGGGAAGGGCTGCTTTTAGAAAATATGTAACAGAGAAAACACTTTATTTTAGTAACTGAATGTTCACTTGTAGTAACGGTTATATTTTTGCAACAGAGCTAACCTGTAAGAATGAGTTTGTGCCATGGTCCAGAAATAGAAGCTCAGTCTGGGTATGTTGCCCACACTTTGTAGCAATCAAAGCTCCAAAGCAAAAACAGTGTTATTAAACAAATAAGAATTTTTGGAGGACAACAATTGTAAGTTTCACAACAACTGTTGGTTTTAAGTGTTCTTTTTTAAACACCACGCTATAGTATCTGTAGGGCTATTCTGTCATCTGTTAATGCTGTCCTCTTTTCCTATATACATTGTTATCATGAGACAATCAGTTCAGGGTTTCTATCCATACAGTCACTTTGTAAAGTTGCATAATCATTTTACTGCACATACTAGCTACCGCTGGCAGGTGTGTTAGATACAAACAAATGAAGCCATTCTGGAGTTGTAAGACACAAGGGACCATGCATGGCTTCAGGCAGCTGGGATCACACCTCCCAAATATGAACCATAAATGCATGCACTCTGGGCGGTACAGAGTCAGAGGTTAACGCCAGTCTGAATAGCTTGATCTAAGAGATCTTTAAAAAAACGCAAATTTTATCTTTCTGAGGAGAACACAAGACTCTTGTGAAATTATTTACAACAGTAAATAGATATACTTTGAAAGACTTCCATGGAAGGGCCGCAATGGGTTTCACAAACATGCATTAACTAAATTTGCATCTCCGTATTAGCAAAAGGGTGAATTCGTGCTTCAATTCCTTATGTGTAAAATATGGAAATAGAGCGTAAAATAAGATTCCCATATTTTGGGAATCAACCACCAGAGATGCAAACACATTCCACAGAAGCATTTGGTGCCAGTTTTAACAACAGATAGTTACCGGAGCACAGGAATAAAACTGCAAGGTTTGTGTTATTACTCAAGATTTGTGACCTTCTATTAGATGTCCACGTTGTCAGTTTGCAGTTTTGTGCTCTTCCTTAAATTCTGCACAGAAATGGTAAGGATCACAGGGCCAGGGAAGGTTCTAGACAGAAATCCTGCAGATAAGGAGTGAAGTGGCACTGCAGCATTAGGAAGAATTTCTCCCTCAGGGGCCTCTTCCCCCTCCATTTTTTTTGTCCTCCCTGCTCAAAAAATACTACTAATAAAGCACTCAATTCATAATACTTATTTTTAAGGATATACTTTGCTAGACCAACAGGACACCATGTTTCAGGTAACGTCAGAAAAATGTTTTCCCATTCTGGAAGCGCAGCCTGTCAGGTCTGGACATCGTATCTCAGAGATACAGTACGATTTCAAGCCTCTAGCTGCCCACACCCCCTCCAAGGCACAGCCTGTAAAGATCTGAAGAAAACTATACCGAGGACCCTGTAGCTATAAAGCAGCCCACACTTCTGTTACAGGAGTAAGCTCAGTCAGCCACTTACTGGATC
>VYZV01011617.1:148743-210001 GCA_013401275.1 Pandion haliaetus
CCCCCGGGCTCAGCGGTGCTCCGGGGCCTGGGCCCCGCCGCCCGGCTGCGGGTCCGCAAAGGACGTCGCCAAACGAAAACGCAGGCAGGGCAAGCAGAGGAGCATTTGGGACGTTATATCCTACGGGAACAGGCAGCGCCGGGAAGGGGGAAGGCGCAGCAAGGCAAACGGCTTGGCTAGGCGCACGCAGCTCCCCGTCTCCGCGTTTTCAGGGGGGTGAAACCGCACAAGCCCCTGCCGGGGCACCAGCAGTACCAACCCAGGCCCGCTAACATCTGTGATGCACACGAAGCCTTTATCATCTGCTTCAGGGCGTGCTCGAGCAACTGGAATCAACCAAATGAGGCAAGCTTGCCTGCCGCCGTGGAGCCTGGGAGAAACGAGCTTTTAAAACTGTTTTTTTACAGCATCTTCAGGAAAAGATGCTGAATTACTAAGCACAGACAGCAGAAAGGAGCCGAGTCCTCGGAGGTTTAGCTGGTGTTGGCAGGCAGGCACGTGAGATCCCACTTTTTGTTTAAAGGCAAATCTGCCTATGGAAGAACCAGGTTAATGGTGCTCAGTAAATTTCCTTTCATTTGCCAGCTTTATAGTTAAAACCTTTCAAGGAATTTCTGTGATATTTTTCCCCTGAAAAAAAAAAAAAAGAAAGAAAAGAAAAAAATTTACTTCAGGAGAGCAAAACATTTCTTCTTTTTCCTAACCCCTCCAACCCATCCACTACTTTGCATATATATAGCCTTCCTAAGATTAATTTCTTCTCATCACGAGCCATTTTCCTAAGCACACTCTAATTTTCTGAATGCACTGTATTGAAATTAAAACACAAGAACAGTAGCACAAAGTGTATTTGTACTTAATTTGTCCCTGAAAGCATTCATTGCCATACATGTTTCAGGATTGTATTTTTATCCGCCAGTATTTTTTAAAAAAGAAAAAGCTACTCTTGAACCTTTCTTATTGATCCTCAAAACGATCCATGTTTTCTCAGCAGGGCACGTTTCACACGCTACGTGGTTTTGCATAAGCTAATACGGAGGGTGTCCTGAGCCACGGGTGTCCCGAGGGGTAAGTCAGAGGGTCAGCACATGTCCCACCCCCTCCGCCACAGCGTGCTGGGGCTTGGCCTTCGGCTAAGGTTCCTCACAGGTGTATTTACAGTACTGGAATCTTAAAATCTGATTTTTCTGGGTTTATTGGCAAGAGCCTAGCAGAGCATGACTTCACCATCATGGCCAATGTTTCTGTTTTATGCATATGCATAAATAGATGCATCTCTTCAAAATGACTCTCTGACATGAAGCTGTCTGCGTGAGAGCTGTTAGGGGGTCTGGGGGCGGGAGGGAGGCCGGGGAGAAGTTTAACCCCGCCATTGTTTCGCTGCCTCCGAGGGAACACAATAGCTTCTGGGAAGTAACAGTTTCGCTGGCACAGCTAAGGGTGAGCAGTTGCAAGCTAAAAGCAGCTACTGTCTGCCGTGCCAGTACATCCTTAAGGAGTTCTTAATCCACAAATTACTGACATTATTGTCTATAATTGCTTGTCTGTTGTGACAACACTTATGCAGAGAATGTCTGAAATGTAAACAGCAGCCAGTAGCTTTTTCCAATGAAGTCCTGCCAGTACGGCACCGGGCTCTCACTTGCACCTTCATACCATACCAGCAAGTTCCCTTTTGGCTCTATATCAGTAAGGATTGCACACTCAGATCCTACATTAAGTAGAGCTTTTTTCTAAGGAAAATATCTGGCTTGTTATTTCTTTTAATATTGTAACTAAAAAGTGGTTTCGTTTTGTAATAAAACCTTCTCTTGCTTCAGACTGTAATTTGTTAGTTGTATGTCAAAGAAATAAATGATTGGGAAAAAAATCCTGTCAAGCCATCTTGTCACTTAAATCAGACCAACTTCCTTTTTCCCAAATTATTTCTGAAACTATTCAAATAAAAATAATGCATAGGCAGTAATTAGATCAGGGAGAAATTGTGGTTTACACTACATTATAAAACCCTAAAGGAAAATTTATAACCACAGCGCCATTAGCAGTACTACCAGGCATCGCAGTACAAGACACACAAACGTTTTAAGAATAGTGGTGAAAGAACTCCCACATTTGTCATCTGGGTGTTGGCCCTGAATATATAACTGTGTATATAAATACACAGAGATACAATTTATCCCAAAGAATGCCACTAAGTCACTGTCTTTTGTTCTTAAAAGAGCAAAATACCTTTAAAGAGGATTTAATTCAATCTTTGCCTGCAGAGGATTCTTTCAGAGACAGGATTGTCTAAAAAAATACGTTCCTACATAACTCGAGAAGATACAAATGAGGTGCTTCCAGCGATTCCCTTGGGGACTTGTTCCCATGTCCGAGTGCACTGTTAAGTAGCACTTTCCCACTACAGCGGGATCAGCTTCCCCATGACTGTGAGCAGATCGTTTCCCTGTTAGATCTCTACATCAGGAGATCCTTCGCTGTTCAGGAAGGATTACACAGTTTATCTATATAGTACGGAGGAATAGGGATAAGCCTCTGGAAACAGAAGAAATATTTACAGGCGACGTAGCTGGGCCCTCGGTAGCACGGTCAGAGCCTGCCCTTCTTCCTCTGCTGCCTCCCCAGGAACTGCAGACATCCAGTGCTGGAGGAGGATGGGAGCAGAGGGGACCAAGAGGTGCTGCTGAGATCCGGACTGGCCGGATTTGGGAGCCGTTTCCTCTTCTTTCCAGCTCAGCGGAGGGCTAAGCCCACCCCGCCAGGACGACTGGCTGCAGCAGGACAACGTGCTGTCAGCCTGCCCCGAAAGCCCCACCGCGCAGCTCTCTGCATGGAGGGGACACTGTGACCACGCAAGTGGGTGACCTACGCGGAAGCTACTAGACAGGGTAATTAGGAATAGGTTTATACCCCAAAATAAAAAAATACAACAAAACCCCAAACAAAACTCTCTACGTGCCTACTGCCTGCCTTTGACAGAAGAAATGGGAGTGCTTTTAAAGGCTGTAGCATTTAGAGGAGTGATGCAATATGACAAAAACCTTCTGTTGGACTTTCACACGGCAGTGAGAACCGGTTCTTGAGAAGGGGAGAAAGTCCACGCTGCTGCCTAACGTAGGTCTGATCCTGGGACAGGCAGCTCCAAGTCAGCAGTGTTTCATGACCACAATTGGATTTCCATGTTAGTGGCTTTTTCCAGACAGCAGAGAGGAGGAGCTAACAAATAGTTCACCTTAGCAAGCGTTGTAACAAAAAATATTCCTACATAGTAACAAAACTATGATAAATACTGCGCAGTTATTTGCTTTGGCAGGGTCTGTGTTTAAGAGCAGGAGAATGCATGAAGAAACACACAACCCAGTGTCATGTACATCTTTAAAGTTTCCACAGCTCCATTTTAGTAAATGCACTTTGTTAAATCAAGCAATTTCTTTCCGAGCCAAGATTATTTAAAAAAAGAAAGTCTACCAAGGCCTCTGTTACACTAGAAAAGAAAAAGACAACCTGACCAGATATGGGTCGTATCTATTCCATGTTGAGAGAAAGGGCCTGCCACTGCCTTTTGCGACATTTTCATTCTGACGGCCCACTGCAAGGAGGGGCGGTTTGGTCCCCTGACTTTTCCATTACACATCCTTCATCTGCAAACAAAAGCAAAAAGCTGGAAGTCAGTCTCTTGCAGAGCTCCTCTGAGGCAACGGTGGGTGGGAAGGTGCTGCTGGCTTTCTTCAAGTTGCTTTGGCAACTTCCCAGCTTCTCCGAGTGTATCTCACCTCCCTGGTCCTTCTGTTCTAGTGACGGCAGGACACTGACCAGCACCTCTTTCTCCTGCAGAGCATCGCTAGGCTGCTTCACTCCGCACTGGAAATGCCTCTTTCTTTTTGTTTTGTTTTTTGTTTTGTTTGTTTGTTTGTCTCATAGGCCATCACCTATTGTTTTAGGCCTTTTGAGTGCCTTGTCTCTCTTACAATGCTGACACCAAGCATGCCGATATCTGCCATCTTAGACCTCGGGGGATTTTTCTTAACTTACTTAAAAATGGAAACCTCACTCATTTCATATCATCACGGCTTGCAGGAACCAAACTGAGTAACTGGAATACTATATTGCTAAGGCAGAACAGACTGTCTCCTTGCATCCTATGGAATACATACGCTATAAGATCATAAATAATGAAAATTATGCCATGAAACAATAATATTATGCATTGCATACTTTTTAATTTTCCATTTTTAAAATTACATATTTAAAGTGAAATGCTGCAAGTTAAAGATAATTACATCTGAAGCATCATGCAGGTATCTTTCTCCGTAAAGAAGAAAATCATATACTTGACTTGGAACCAACCCTGTTACCAGACAGATGTTCTCTCTCGAATACATGGAGTAGAAAGGATGGAAAATAACCTGGCAGTTTTACTCTAATAAATTAAAATGTTAGGACAGCCTCTATGGCTTTGCCAGTCATTTCGTTTATACATGAGTGATATGCATGATAAGGTAAGAAACAAGTGCATTAAAGTTAATGCAAAACTACATCTCTCTAGGCCCTTTTCAAACCAAATGTTGTCTGTTTCATAGAGCGACTTGTATTTCTGGGACCTCTTGCAGCAGTAGGAAGGAGGAAAAACAACCACTTCCGTCAGGGTGTTGACAAAAGCTATAGCATAGCAAGAGGAAGTTTCTAAAGGAAGAGCCGGATATCTGTACTGAAGTGGATTACAGCTGCACCACCAAATCAGATGGAGGGAACTGAGGCCAAGTATACATAAATGTATGAAAACAAATATCATGGAGAAGAGGGAATAGTAAAAGTGGCTTTAAGTCTTCCGAGATGTAAATGCACTTCACGTCACTGAATTATGTCAGTGGGTAGTTGTGATTTTTGAAGATGTTAATATCTTTGCCAAGAGAGCAGGCTAAGGCAATAAATCCACAGATGCAGGAAATTAAGGTTGTGGTTCATTTTAATTTTAAAGCTGATTCTGTGAATTTTCTCATTCAATGCCATCTTTCTTTAAAAATTTGGCAACTGTGTTCATTCCCTTTCTGAACGCCACCTTTACAAGACCATGGCATTGGGACCGTGTCCGTTTACGCATTTGTATCCTACGCTACAGGATTCTGTGCTCCACTTTTACAGTTGAAGAACTTTCATTTATAAATACTGTTCCTCCTCATTAGTTTTAAATGTTGTGTGTTCCAAATGCTTGAGAAAGGACCTACCCATGAAAAATAGAGATATTTACCTGCACTTAAAAAAATCTTTATCTTATCCTTCACATCCAAAAGCACTCTGCTAATATTCTAAGTCCTGTTTCTGCTCTCATTGAGATCGCTGATAAAACTCTGCATATTTAGAATAATTAAGCTTTTTAACATGCATTGAGGTATGGAGTAGCTGTTACACTGTCCACTGTCAAACAGTGATCTGCGGCAAGACAAAACAAGTGAACTCAGCACATCCAGGTCTGACCACTGTACCATAGATTTCCTTCCAAATCCATTTAGAAAACTCACTGGATGGATTTTTTTTGCAATGAATCAGTGAAACAAAGTTTCAACAGCTCCAGAACGAAGGCAGTCAAGTTTCCTATGGATTTAGGTTTTGTGACTGGATATTTTTGCTTCCACTAAGTCTTCCGTCATTGGAGCATTTGTGACGTGTCTCTCTCCTGTATATACCCTATTGTCTGATAATGAGCAATTTCATGGTGCAGCCTTTGCCACTCAGCTGTCCAACTATTTCATGAAACATACTGAAAACTCAACATCATCGAGTCCTTTTGCATCTCTAGAATTGGGCTGAAATTGGTCAGCGAGTTCAGCAATTATGACAAGGAGAGGAAAATAATCTACATAATCTCTGTTTTCTTAGGAAATTAACATTTAAAAAAAAAAAGCAAAACCCACAAATATGAAATATGAGCTTGAGAATCATTCCTCATCACAAAGTCCACACAAAGGCTGTGCATAAGCAAGCCCAGAGGATACATCCCTCACTTGTCATCTGGAACTGAACAGCTCAGTGTGCGTGACTAGTTATTTTTAAAGACGTGCTGTCAGATATTTACCCAATGTGCCAATTCGTTTGTGGGCTTGACTCAGCTCTAAAATTAATGCATTTCATTTCCTTGGGAAGTACAAAAAATTCCAGAGTGATAATAGTATTGACTTTAAGGCGTTGACCAAGTTATCCTATTGCTGTGACAAGCAGTAGGACAAAAAACATCAGGAAAAAGTTCTAAACGGAAACCAGTAAGAGCTCCCATGCAAAACCACAGCTAAGATGGGCTAGACAGTCTTGGTGGGTTCACATTATTTGCTATAAATCTCATTCACTCAGTGCTGAGACATCAGTTCAAACAATACAGCTCTGAAGGGCATTGGTTTCCACTCGATCCCNAAGACCCTGCACGGAGCGGGGGGATCCAGGCATTACAGCTCCCTTGAGCTAACACTTGGCCAACAACAGGCTATCAATTAAAGACTACTGCAGCAGGAAACAGATGAAATTTTTGCTGTGTTTAAAAAGTCAGTTTATAATCCCATTAAAACGAAGCTGGAATAAAAGGAAGAAAAACACAGTTTTTCTCTTGCAGTAGACATACAGTAACTGCTTCTGAACTTAGGGGTAGTCAGAGCATTGTACAAAGGCCAGACTTCCTGCACGAAGCTGCCTAAAGACAAAAAAACGTGTTTGACTTCATGAGCTCTTCCACACTGATCAATAAATTCTAAAGAAAGATTTATTTACGCAGTTCAATAACTCCTTGATGAGTCACTAAGCTATTTCAACCCTTTTCCATAGGCATTTAATGGTCAGATGGTATCACGCTAAAGAGGATTTTCCAGTCTAACAACTCTGTCTTGTTGTATGTATTTTTAAATGTTTATAAATGGATACTCCAGTGTTTGGAGTACAGGATATTTCTCTAGCTGACTGGTCAGAAGCTGGTCTGATCCGGTAGCAACCAACAGCCATTCCTGGCCTGTAGTTCTTTGGTGACTTATGTGAATTCATTTGATGTGCTCAATAGAAGTAGCTCCCACCGGGCAGAAGGCCAAGTCGCAAAAGCGTCACATTTTGTACTAATTGGGTACCTCATTGCTGTCTGTGGTGCTGGCTGGCAAACCCTTTGTGCACAGAAGTCCCATTAACTTTAAAGTTAGCTCCTTAAAGAGCATAGCAGGGACTGGTAGTGGTAAACATCACACCAAAAATAAATGGGAACAGAACCTGTGCTGCCCAGAGAAACTATTCCTTTATGTGGAAGTTCAAGCCTTCTGGTGAAAAATTATCAGAGGGCTTTATCTGTTCAGCCCCGTTTAGACACTGAATTAATACTGTCTTTGAGAGCATTAATTAATTCAAACTCACGTGGTTCCAAGTCCTCAACTCTGCCATTGATTTTTCCCATCCATTTAATAGATGAAAATATTAACTGGAAGTCCAAGTGCAGTGTTCAAAGAAATAAACTCATCTCTAAAATTAGCTGTCAGCCAGAGGAAAACTTTCCTTCTTTGCTGTACACTGGGAATAATCAATGTCTGCATGTTTCCTATGAGGCTGGTTAAACCTACAGAGCTCTTTCTGCACTTTCCCACTTCCCTGCAGTTAGACAGTGCTCTCATACCTACCCTAGTACCCGTGCCTCTCTCCAAGTACATTTACTATGGGAGTGGTTTGATTATCACAGGTAGAAAATTGAGAAAAAACTGCCCTGCTGAAGAGAAGGACTCTGCCTTTTGTGTAAATAAGTCTGGAGTTAGTATGATTAGGGGAGATACTACAAAACACACCACCTAAAGGATAAGAATGTGATATACTTTTACCAAGGCTCCGGTTGCTGCTGTTAGAGCAGGATGCACTGGACTGTGATGGTGTATTTGGTGCGTGTCCCTCTTTCCAACAGGCTTGTAACCTCACCGTGGGAAGGGATGGGTCAGTGTGCTTTGAATCAGGGCTTCCTGACAGCAGCAAGAATTTGGTTTTCAAATGCTGCTGATATATCGGTTAGGCTTTACTAGCATTGGAAAACATGAATTATGTTTAAAAAAATGCATTATTAATATTTAAAACTACTTTGACCCTTCCGTGAAAGGAAGCGGTAGTTTTTTTACTTTGAAACATGCCCCTTGTGTTCCTCCCTTCCTCTGTCCCATACTCCGGTGGCTGTAGGGACCAGAGGTGTTGTACAATAGCCACTAACATGTATTGAGTGTCACTGCTGTCACGCTGACAGCCATCAATCTTGTGAGCTCGCCTGTGCCTGTCCTGCCAAGCGCACACCCCTTTCAGAGCTTTCGACTCGCGCAACGCTTGAGGGGAGAGCTGTGCATCCTGTTGTCTTCCTACAGAAAATGGTGCTCTTCACTTCTCAAAACACACTGGGACACGGCCAAGTGCCATGTGTGCAACAAGCGTAGGTCTGGGTGTCCCTGAAGAGAGCATAGGAGGCTGCGCTGGGGGCTCCTTTCCCAGAAATGGAAGGAGGAGGCTCTGGAGCCCACCATGGCACTCTGCAGCCTCATGAAGGGCTGAAGATTCCAAGGGATAGGAACTGCCCCCAAAATGGTCAGAGGAAGGTAAGAAAGGCTGATAAGGGATGAGGGATAACCCCTTCCTCAGTCCCCTGACACCATCCAGACATTTTGGTAATGCCATGGTGCCAAGTAACATTGTGATAACTTTCTTGTAGCAATATTGAGAAATATTAGAATGGTGTTGCATGTCACCAAAATACACCTAAAGCAATCAAAGACGCAGAGAAATGTCGGGGTGGCCTGACATTTGAAGCCACACCAGTACCCTTTTAGAGAATAGCGTGCAAAGACCTGGATATTTTCCCCCCCTCGGTCATTAGAGAAAGCATGTTGATGGCACACTGCCACAGCCAAAATCACATGTTAAAGTTGAGGTCTCCAGAACAATAGCTTGGGATCTCATGGATCCAGAAGCTTTAGTTTCACACAGGGGATTTGATCAGAGTGCCAGGCTTACCATGCAAGAAAACTCATCATTTTAATAACCATTACTGGGCATCTCAAAAGCTACCCTTTACAGAAAGCAATGGCATCTCTAAGGACAGAGAGCGCCAGCACCTCCATCTCACTGCCAGCTTTATCACCCATCCTTTCTGATGCATTTTTTTCAGTGGACGTGTGCACTCACACGCACACAGGAGAAGATCACACAGAAAGACTTATCTGTGAAACGTAGAGGTGATTAATCTCATGAAGCCAGCAGAGCACCATAGGAAACATGCCTCCTTGCTGAAAGGGGGTCTCACTTTTATGCAGACAAATCACAAAGGAAGAAAGACTGTCCCAGTATTTTCAGTTATGGCATTCTTTGTTTTAATGATTACATGTGAAGGAATAATTATCCTGGCACTACTGAGCAGACCACAGGCTAGGAGCTTTTTATTCACCAGTTATTGTTTGCATTATAAATGCTAAAGTGAAATGACGCAAGTGCCCTTTTTGTTGTCATATTGTTTGCTTTAGCTTTCATTGGATCCAATCCAATGGTACCTTTACGCAGGCTCCTGTATAATTAAGATAGTGTGCACAGTCTCTGAAAGGAAATCATTAAGAGCCTCTTGTGGAGAATGCACTGATTTCCATGTCTGTGCCTTTTAAGTGGGTATAGCTCACACTCCATCAATTAACTTCTTGATAGTCCAGGCATACTTCAAATATTAATCCCATGTTAAGTTTCCAAAGCAACTTTCAGCTGAAAAAGTTCAAGCTACTTTGTAGGCTTTAATTCACTTGTTACAAACAGGAATTTCTTGGTATTCCTATTTATAAGATGTTCCTTTCTCAGAAAAAAAAAAAAAGAGGATTTTTTTTCCTCAGAAACATCTTAGAGTTATTTAAAAAAACAAACAAACAACAAACAAACAAAAAGCAGCTTTCTAAACTCTCTTTCAGAGTAACTGGCAGATGCCTTGGTTAGAGATGTTAAATCAAGAAATCAAATGAAACAGGTTTGCTTCTTGGGGAAGAAACCTGGTGGTTTAACAACTGAATGAAAAGGTTAAAGGAATATACAATATTGCAGTTTATTTGCTCACCTGCAGTTGCAAACAGAAAGCATCAACTTTCTCATTGCCTATAAATAGTAACCTTTCATTGCTACAAATTCTCTATAAACTTCTGTATGAATTCCCAGGTAGGTGTGGTGCATCCCGATAGCAGCTTATCACTGCTGTGAAATTTCCAGGCTGCAGTGCAGTGTTACACTGAGCCCTCCTTACCCAAGAGAGCTCACTCACAAGTGTTCCTTAGGTGCTTCTGCATCGAAACAGCCCTATCTCCTCGGCTGCACCTCACTTTGGAGGATATTCCTCTCTTCTAGATCTAATGGGGCAGACAAGAAAACATCGTAAAACTAAACCACACCTGTGATACAGGAGAAGGAAAAGCTCTGCTGCTGCTCTGCTCAGCTGCCCTTATTATGAGTTCAAGCTGAGGACTGATTTCCCTCATCTTTAAAACCTATCTAAAAATTTAAGACTCCAGGGGAGATTCGACATCTAAAACTGGTTACTTAAGTAAAAACAAATAAACAAACAAAAATACAACATACAGTTACTATATGCATATTTGTAGATGATCAATGCGCAATAGTAAAAAACGGTTATTGAATAGGTATTTGGTAAATTCTTAAATCTGCAACTCAAGGCTAAACAGTAACTGTATTAAACCAGGAACTGCTTGACCCAACACGCTTCAGCTAAAATTGTATCAAAGTAATTATAAAACCTGATTAAACAAGGCTTCATTCCCACATCCAACTCCACCTTACTGCCTTGGCAAAGCCATAAGCTGGTAACACCCTTTAGCTGGTTTTCGCAAAGCACATTAGCAATTAATAAAAGCAGAGTGGAGGAGTTCATGTTTATTTCCAACACACTGATGGTATTTAGGGAATCGCCGCTCTCTGACAAAGGGTGGTGGTTCCAAAAAACCTCTTTCAATTGGCTCCTATTTTCTATCTGACTTCAAAGGCAGCAGTCAGTCTAGCGCTGAGGACCTGTGCCAGTCCCAAACCACCCTCCTCATCCTCTCCTGCCAGGTGGGAGCTGGTTCGCTTGACAAAAGGTCTGAGTGCTCTCAGTAGCGAAGTACTGATAAAGTATTCCCACTTCAGAAGTCAATTAGAAAAGGAAATAAATTGTTTTAAATACAGATGACTATTTTTCACAACGTCCAAACTACAAGTGTTCTCTGCATTAATGTGTATCCTAATACATCGGTCCTTGAAAACCAAAGCTTTGAGAGCAGTTATACTGTGAACACATCCATGAACTGAGTTTACTGCTTGCTGGAAAATTAAATACTGAGCTTTTGACAGCGTGGGCTTCCAGCTGAGCTCCTATTCACCCCTAATAGACTGTATGAGGTTTCAAAAACTATGATTAAGATAACTGAAATAAAGTACTTAAAAACTCCATCCAAACAGGCTTCATCTGTACCATCAAGGACCATCTGAACAATCTAATTTTAATTGTATTCCAACCTCTCACCCGCTTTTGGAAAACAGCAAACATTTCTTCCACCCCCGACCTTTGCAAACTTTCCACACTTCTTCTATTTCAACAGAGAAAGAAGAATGCACAACATTTTTTCAGACCAGTCACAATATCCCAGCCTCAGGAATTTCTCTTCATATAAAGCCACTATGGCTGTAGTGCAGTACCCAAGTATTTTCTACCCTTTGCTAGCACATAGGAAATGGATTAGAGAAGGGAGGCGAATGACATCATGCCCCTCTGCTAAACATAACAAAAATAAGATACTATCAAATAATTTTTGCAAGAATATATTAAATACAGCTGGGTTCTCGACTCTCCTACTCTTCCTTGACTGCCTGAGTTTGCTCTATGTATGGGATTTTAAGTAATTCAGCATTTCCAAACAGTTAGCTCTTGAGAGAGACTTCTGCACCGCTCCAGGGGCTGCCGGGACTGTCCCTACCAGTTGCCAAGGAACATTATGCATGCTGGTACTCCAGAAGGATTTTGGCAAGGAGTGCTTGTCCTTGGGCACAGGTGAGCTTTGCTCTTACAATCAGCAGGGGCAAAAAGACATCTCAGGGCTCGGCACATTCCTCACAGCATGATAGGGCAGCTGCAGAGAAAAACCGCTGAAGTTATTCAGATTAGCCCATGACCTGGAGCTTACAAAAAACCATAGGAATCCTGGTGGAGTTGTGGTGTCTTTAGGAAATGGATGTATTTGTACTGTCTCCCAACAACAGATAACAAAATTTTATTAGAAGTCCAAACATTATGAAAATGGTGAACTGCTACTGGAGCAGCAGTTCTGTTCCTGACCAGAAGTGGCAAGCTGCCATACCCGAGAGGGTATGGCACCCCATTAGGGGTAGTTTTAGCAGACGTAAAATACACCAGGTAACTTGATTTCTGCTATTGCTTTTCTCTAAGAGATATGAAAATTAAAGCAATTAAAAATCAACTGTAAGTCTTTTCTTCCAGATCTGCTAAATAAACACAGTGGGCCAAATTCCTGCGGATGCATTTGTTCCCCAGAGAGAACAGCATGTGTGCTTGCTTCTGCTCAATTTTAAGTTATTCCATGAGGACTACCAAACCTGTCAGTTATACAGATTCAGAATCTGTTTTCCAATAAAGCATTTATCCAAGAGGACAGAAGAAATTCAGCAAACTACATCCCTTTAAGAATGGTGCAACATTCACCCCCTCAAAGAGACACTGGATACGGGCAGCAGTCTGGCAAATTGCCCAGGCTCTACATAAATCTCACAAACCAGTGCCCCCCATCTTGATTTGTACCTGTGGCACTGTGGCTCGGGCAGGGGTGCTGGCACTGGCTGCCCCGCTTAGTCACCAAGCAGTAGCTCTGGTCCCAGGTGTCAGCAAACCTGGGCTTCTGACCAGGACCACTGAAGACTTTGAAGGGAGAAAGCAATTGTTTTTAAATACCTGAAAAATCGTGCCAGAAGAAGAGGAGGAGGATGTTCAGAATTCAACATTTTTTTTTTCCTTTTATCACAAGCCAAAATACTGTCATCAACCAGTACTATTTGAGAAAAATGTTAACTTTCAGTTTTCACCAATTAGCTGTTTTCATGATTAAGTTGCCATTGGTAAAACTTCAGTAATAAATTGCTGAAGCTGTGAAGTCGGATGCACGCTCATTAGCAAAGATGTTTAACTTAGCTCCTCATTCTCATGTCATTAAAACGTGAAAATATAGGAAAAAAGCTATTAATTCAAAAGTATTGTCCATTTTAAAGCATTATGAGGTAGTTCTAGTCACACAGTCTACAATACTAAGTAGAAATGAACTGATCACAGCATCTTCCTAGTAACTCTAGAGAATTAAGGTACCTAATCTATTGGCATAACAGTTTTCTTCCCAGGTGGAAGATGCTTCCTGACTCACAGACTGGCAGCACAGCTGCTTTTTGTCCTGTGCTGTGACCTGCCTCAGATATAAAGTGGCTGTTGGAGCAGCAGGCGCAGCTGCACTAGCTCTGAATGCTCCCACCACGAACTCTAAAGCTATCTGGCAGTCCTGCAGTAGAAACAGCACAGAACACGAAAATCTTTGGCACACGGCAAGTCAATCAGCCCACATGCCAGAGAGCAGGTTGGACGCCACTCCTGAGAGTGCATGAAAACATCTGCAAACAGAAATGTTCCTCAGTCTCCAACTGCTCCTGCAATGGCTCTTTGGACATTAGTAAAAAAAAAATGTTAGTTTGGTATTTGGAGGCCAAAGGCAAACAGTTGAGAATGCGGGGTCTCTGTGAACGTCAGCTGGTGGTCACATCCAGGAGTCACTAAATTGCAGCTCTGTCGCGAGCAAACCTCCACAGCTCTATCTGATGCTATGAGGAGAGGCTGAAGAGCTGCCCTGCCAGGTGGGAGAGAGTTGCACACATTTTCTTTCACATTTTAATGTAACTCAGCCCAAACCTTTTCCTTTGGTTTGGTGATAGGACACCAAAGTCCTATCCCCATATATTGAGGAAGGACACTGGAACATTCTTTATTTTATGCATGGACTACTTTTCCCAGCAAACTGGTTTTGGGGAAAAAAACCCAAACAACACACAAACCTGAAGTACATTAATTTTTAAAGTTCAGATTTCAAAGGATTTGCACTTAGCTCCTGTATTTGTAACGGTGATGGTTCCCTTATGGGCTTAATATGGGGGATGCACCATCCAGCGATCATGAGATAACAGCATCCTGCCAGGCAGGCAGATAAAAACCTCATGTTTAATAACTGAAGGAGTGGTGAAATGTCCCCAAGAACTTAAAAGTAGGAGATGAGAGTTTTGAGCTGAATCTCCCTATCATGCTACTCTTACACCCTCAACCTCTGAAAGTCCCCCAACATGGACAAATCCCAAAATAGCTCCTGCTGAGTGCAGCAGCTGCCGAGCACAAAGACAGCGTGCTCTGTGGCTGTCCAAACCAAAATCATAGCACATCAGAACATGCAGCTAGGAGGAAGGGAGAGGTGAACATTTTCCAGTGTTACTCTGGAAAAGGAGTCTTAAAGCTGCCAGTGCTATTAGTTCTCCATCAATCACTAATATCACCATGGGCTCATTTTATACAAAAATATCTTGAAGAACAAACCAACACTCCTCCCCTTTGATTGTTTACCCAGGTGAAATATTAGACAATAAAAAAAAATGATGCATGCTGTGGTAATGATGACAGCATCACATACTCAGAAAAAGATGACATGGTATTAAAGGGAAAACTCCAGCCCTTTCTTGCATCCAGAAGGAGTGAGTGATAGAAATGGATTTTAATTATTAACTTGGGTTAGCTATCACAGTACCTGAGAAACTGCCATATGGAACGTATTCCAATATAGTTTCCACTCTTAATGGCCTTGAGCCTTCCAAGAAACACATTTTGTGTTACATAAACTGATATCAAAGTGGCCTTGCTCTCCCTTCCCCTAGAGCTACAAATACATCAGCTATGCAGGAGCCATTAATGTACAGTTAATGTGTCCAGTAAAATTTTTAGTGAAACATACTGTGGTTACTTGAAGTAAGCATTTGGATGGAATAAGATTTAAAGTAGGGGGAGACTTGAAGGAGAAATTCCAGTTATGTTCCCCTCCCACTTTGATTTCTTCTCAATAAAGTTTCTGCTGTGATCGTGGCTGTGCCTTAGACCAGAGTGTGAAGGATGCAAGGCATGAAGAAGTGTGCTATTCAGCCCTTTAGTTATCCAACTCATCTATCCCTAAAAAGATGACTAGTAATAGCCATGAAAAGATGGCATAGATATCTCCTTTATATTTTGGACACATGGAAGAAGAAACAAAAATCAGCACCAATGGAAGCCACATGAACAGCAGTAGCACTAGCTTACAGTCTCTATGAGCCAGTATCAAGTTTCCATCACTATTTTTCAGATGAATATTTTGTTCTGGAGACACAATTTTTAGTGCGTGTAGATGCTTTTTTTTTTCCTTCCCCAGAGATGCTATAAATAATGGCACATATTTATACGAAAGCAACAGGATTAAAATACCAGAAACTGATTTCCTGTTTCTGCAAAAAGCAGTGTGTATGGGCAAACCAAGGCAGGGTTTCCAGAAATGCTTGTGAAAGCTTGAAGATCAGTGCCCGCTGGATTTGAGGGAGAGATGGGTTAGAGGAGAAAAGTAGTGAGAGCACAAGTGAAATGATTCTTCGGGCTGCAGTCTGGCTTCAGAAGATCTGGTTTCAATTCTTCTTCCACGTTACTTCAGTATAACAAGTGAGGAGGTATCACAGGCACAGAAAGCACAGATATATAGTCACACATGCAGTTTGGGTTAATAGAAGTACCAGGTGGACGCAAACGGATCTAAACTCTAGCTACTGCGCTCTGACCTAGTGAATGTGCAGAGAGCCATAGGGAACAGGGTGGCTCCGTGCCTTTCAGTCAATTATAGTGCTAACAAACACAAGAGCTCATTGTTTCTTCAGCCTCTTTTTGCTCACGAAAGGACAATATTCCTCACTATTTTTCTCTGCAAAGCAATTAAGGGCATTTCAGAAAAAGGCAGCTAAAATAGATGTCACAGAATACTCATCCAACGTCATGATGAGATTGACTCTAAGAAAAGCATGTTGTATACCAAACACATCCTGTGCGAGGCCAATATTAGCCTTAGAATGGTGGAATACAGTGAATTCATGGACAGGCTCAGGGTCCCACACTTTTTTCTGAATATTCACCATCTGAGGAAAAGCTAAGATGCAAAATAGCAACAACCCTCAAAGGTTCACACACCCACACTTACACATGTGCCCACGAAGACACAACTGCAAACAAATCTGGAACAGAATAGCACCAGCCCAGCTTTTCCTTTTTTCAGGGAGCTCCTACCTCTTCATAAACCAGGCTCTTCTGAGGACTCTCCACCCCCTCCAAGAAAGCATCTGAATCAGTTCAACCTAGGGTGGAAAGGGGGGAAATAAGGGACAAAAATCCCACGTCATTTTGAAGTTTGAGTAAGCACGAACATAGTTTCTGATGTTTTGTCTCTATCAGATTTGGCTTTCTGTTGGTTGGGTGGTTTTAACAGCTGTCTATGTGCACGCAGTTGTGCAACCTTTTTTTACCGCTTGTTAATTTAGACTCAAGATTGCAGCATGTGGTTCCCTTCAGACATAACTAGCTTAAAATAACAAAACCCAAGAATTCCTTCTTAAGAAACTCCAGGTCATTTATTTAAAGTTTGAAAAGGATCAGGATCCTATAATTCCAGGCATTGTTATGAAACAGGTGAAAAGTTTCCTTCCTATTACCTTGCTGGGTGTGCTCTACAGCTGTATCCCACTGCAGAACCACCACAAAAATCAGCTTGCTATGGGTGTGCTGGTTGCAGAGAAGACTCTTGCCACAAACATATTGCAGCTGCATGTAACAGCCCTTGGAGGAGGGGTGACTGCATGAAAAGTAGTAACTGAAACATGATAGCCTTAAAAAAAACAAAACCCCAAAAAATCACCAAACAAGTGAACAGCAGGACATGTTTCATAGTTACATAGCCTGGGACTCAGTCACTGTTTATGGACATGTTAAAACTTGAAGAAAATGCAATTTTACTTATCTTAAGCATGGTAAAGGGAGAAATGGCAGGGACATGACAGTAATAAGGTTCTCTCAGAAGATCAAAATGCAGCCCCTGAAGGGCTTTGCTGTAGTTGAAGGATGAGAACAACTGTATACATGATGCATGGGAGTCAGTGACAAACAGACTAGCGAGTGCCAGCCAGAGAGGTAAAGCAACAGAGACAGAAGAAATACGTGGAAGAATGGTAGGACTGGTGTCAGTTTTTTGTGGTAACAAAGTGCAACTTCATACTGTGTAGTTGATAGAAACAAGATAGGACTTCAAAATGCTTTGATTTGGTAAACAGTTCTTTGCTAAGCAAGCTACGTTTTGGGGTACTCAAGGCAACTGCGGGCAGACGCTAAGAGAAACAAGGACAGGAATGCATTAAGTACTGCTCCCTTGCCCGGGAGAATAATCTCAGCTTCAAGATAGATAGTGAGTGACAGAGTAAGAACAAGCACTTCTGAAAAGTCTCATAAGCAAAGCATTAAAAGGCATTTGCTTCAACTTACTGTTTCCCTTTAATGGCTGTAGGCTGAATATATTATTTCCAATCAGCCTCATGCTATTTTTACCCCCATGTATGGACATTACATCTCTTTTCTTCAATCCAGGCCTTTGGAGTCCTTCCCAGTGTTGTGAAGGAAGAAAGAATATTACACATTTTATATTTAGCTACTGTAGACTCAAGTCAAATGTTTCTGATTCTCAAGAATGGATACTTTGAACCCAGAGCCACAATAAGCTACTTAAAAATTACGTTGGTTAGGTGGAAAACTAGCAAGCACTGTTACTCATACAAAGAGCATATTTCTCTCTTCACCTGTTCTAACTATCAGATTGTCTGAGGGACAGGAAACATGAGAATTTAACCCTGTAGTTCAACCAGAATATGAAAAATATTTGCTATTTGAAGAGTGTAGTTTTGGTCTGATGACACAAAGGAATGGAATTTCAGCTGAATTATCTAGTAGCTTCTAATTGAAAGAAGAGATACAGCTTATAGACAGCCCCATATGGCAATGAAGTATTGATAAAAAGGAGGTGTAATGACACTTACAGGGACAAATTCATTGCTCACAGAAAAATGCCAAGTTGCAACATTTATCTCTACAAAATGCCAAGAATGCTTTTCTGTTGTATAGCAAATAACTAAATTATTCTGGTCACAAATGGTATTCCTCAAGGCTCAGTATTGGGGCCAGTTCTGTTTAATATCTTTATCAATGATCCAGCCGAGGGGATCGAGTGCACCCTCAGGAAATTTGCAGATACCACCAAATTGGGTAGGAGCTGTGATCTGCTCGAGGTTAGGAAGGCTCTACAGGGAGATCTGGACAGGCTGGATCGTTGGTCCGAGGCCAATTGTATGAGGTTCAACAAGGCCAAGTGCCGGGTCCTGCACTTTGGTCACAACAACCCCATGCAACGCTACAGGCTTGGGGAAGAGCGGCTGGAGAGTGGCTGGAAAGGTGCCCAGTGGAAAAGGGCCTGGGGGTGCTGGTTGACAGTCGGCTGAATATGAGCCAGCAGTGTGCCCAGGTGGCCAAGAATGCCACCAGCATCCTGGCCTGTATCAGAAACAGTGTGGCCAGCAGGAGCAGGGAAGTGATCTTCCCCCTGTACTTGGCACCGGTGAGGCCGCACCTTGAGCACTGAGTTTGGTTTTGGGCCCCTCACTCCAGGAAAGACATTGAGGTGCTGGAGCGTGTCCAGAGAAGGGCAAACNTGAAAGGAGATTGTAGCGAGGTGGGGGCTGGTCTCTTCTATCAAGTAACTAGTGATAGGGCAAGAGGAAATGGCCTCAAGTTGCGGCAGGGGGGGGTTAGATTGGATATTAGGAAAATTTGACTGAAATTGTCAGGCATTGGACCAGGCTGCCCAGGGAAGTGGTGGAGTCACCATCCCTGGAGGTATTTAAAAGACAGGTAGATATGGCACTTAGGGACATGGTTTAGTGGTGGAGTTGGCAGTGTTAGGTTAACAGTTGGACTTGATGATCTTACAGGTCTTTTCCAACCTAAACAATTCTATGATTATCTCTTGCAAATCACATCATCTCCAGAGTCTACTGTATTTCAGCCCTAACTCATCTAATAGTTTATTTTAGCATTACGATGACAGCCCCAGTTAGATTATGCTGAGGCTTGTAGGATGGCTGCTCCATTTGATCATACAGGTGATGCTCAGCTACAGGTATGGAATTTGCAAGCCTGAACTGAGTGCTTACATCCTCTGTGCTGTGAAAGGCTTTGATGCCTGTGGTTACCATTCACAACATCCACATGGAAGAATGCCTGAAAATCTTCTCCAGATTTTAGCACCATCCAAAAACCAAATTACGGACCAAATCTACAGTTCAAATCTGCTTTAAGGTGAAACATCTACATCATTCCTCAGGAAAGAACAAACTTACACCTGATACCACAACAGCAACACAGGGCACAAGACATGCACTCTGAGACTGCTTTGTGCGAACACTGGGATGGACCCTCACTTTTCCAGCATTCACATAAAATATAGAAGCAGCTTCTGCCCAAGCACCCAGAAACAAGACCTTCATGTGCCCCCTGGATGGAAATCTCCCTTGTGGTGAGACCACAGTGCCAGGCTCTCCTGGCACCCTGAATATCTTATTAGTAGACCATGGAAGACCATGGCTGGTCTTCACACAGAAGGGTGAAGGGGTCCTCTCAGCATAAGAGCTGCAGAGTTTAAGGCTTCCTGTCCAGGGGCAAAAATGTGACCTCCAGTTCCCTTTAGCTGCAAATGGCATTGAGCTCATTTCTCACCTCCCAGCAAGGGCCTCCTGGCTATTCTGTAATGATGCTCCCTCCAGCAACCTACTATCTTTTTCAGTGACATTGGCTGCAAGTTCTGTGCTTTTTGCTGACCTCCTGTTAATCACTATCATATTCATGCTCACATCACTTCGCAGCCCCACAGGCAGGCTCTACATGAGGAATCTCGGGTGGCTTTGTGAGGGGACAAGGTGCAGAGATGCTTAACCACAATTGCAGTGGCTCTGACCAGGCTGAGCACAACTCCAGGAGTCTACATAGCTTGCCTGGCAAAAAACATGGATACCCATGGGTACCTGGGTGTGTAAATGGTCAAGCAGAGCTCTTGGAGGCTACTCCCCAGAAATCATAGGCAGATACATTCTCCTTTAATTTGCACTTTAGCCCTGTAGATCCTTTTGTGAATCTGACCCACTGATCTCTATTACAAGTTTTGTTGTACTGATTCTCCAGATCATTTGGGATAAAGTTTGCTGAAAGTCAAATCATCATCTTCGAAGGGTAATTGCCCCAGATGATTGTGTGCATCACAAAGAAACAGAGACACCATTCAATCAGGAAGCCTAGCCTCTCCAAAAGGCATGAAGGGACACGAGAGGCGGAGATTGGCACATTTTCCACTAGGCCAACCAGAACAGATTGGTAAAGCAGATTGTAAACCTTTTCAAACTAAACACTTCCAATGGAAACTTCTCTTGCCATCGATGCTGAAATCCAGGTAGCAACAGAGCCTAAAGACATGCCACAAGCCAGCAGGCAAGGCAAGCCTCTCCCATTCTCCAGGCACGTAGGCCAGGGGCACCGGCTGCTGCAAAGGGCCAGCTGCTCCCCCTGGAGCAGTAACATGTCTGTCAGGGCACGTCCCTCTGTAGCTGAGCAGGTCAGGCCGAGGAAAGCCCCCAGACCAGGGCATTAGGCACCTCTGTGGGGATGAGGCAGGTCTGGCCTGAGGAAGAGGAGAGGGGAAAAGGTTGCTTGCTCAGCACACACAAGCAGGTCTCTCATTCCTTAGCACCAGCTGACTCTGAGACTGTTGGGAGAGCAGAGAGGGTCCACATTACGCTGAAAAATGGGCACCTCAGATATGTTCCCCTGTTCAACCCTCAAGGCCATAGTAGAGAGAACATGGAAGAGACTTACAGAGCAGAAGTGCCATGAACAGCAAGCTGGTATACTAGAAAAGGGAAGGTGGGAAGACTGGGGTGGAAACAAGCAGCTGGGAACACAAAGAGGCATGAATGATTGACAAAAAGGAACACTGCAATTTAAGAAACACAAAAACCTCAGTTACAAAGTGGAATAATTATAATTGGAAAAAAGAAAATACCATAAAAAGCACACCACATCAGAAAAGGTTATCAAACATCCATCATCCATTCCATTAAACATTCTTAACTCAAAGCTAATCATAATGCTTGGCTCATTAGTCTTATGAGTTAAAGATTCAGGATTTCCTGGCCCACTTTCTGATGTCAGTAATAGGACAGCAACAATACAGCAGGAGCACTGAGATCAGGGAGCAAACTTAAAGTGCAACCACAGCACTCGCAACATGAGCAAGTAATTGTTCACAGTAGCTGGCAGCCAGCTTGGAATGGGTTTATTATTAGTCTATTAAGCCTTTCTTTTTTAAGAGCAATCTTCACTTAAACATATATCTTCTCTTCTTTTCATCATGAAAATCTAATTCCCTTTCCTGAAGGTATAAAGTCATTGGCAGAACAAAAAAGCTTCTCTTTTAATGTTCAACATGTTTGAACACCAGCTATTGCCTACTGGTACTCTTCATCCATTAGTGGGGCTGAGCTCCTGCTGCTGCTGTAAGGAGTAACTTAGTTACCAGAACACTGACTTCCTAAACCCTCCAGGAGAACAGGGGGACACTGAGGCTGTAAGCACAACACTGCATTCTCCAGGAAAACGGTCTGTTTCTTGGCAACTGGAAAAACAATCTCTCTCAATTAACTCAGTCTAGTCCACATCTGCTGTTAAAGCACTAGAGGAAAAATATTTAAGCCCTTTCAAATTGCTGATAATGAAATTACACAGACAAGAGATTAGATTGTTCATTTAGAAACCAGTTTAATTAATATAATAGCCTGCACATTTTATTTATACCCTTTCTAAAATCGTTGATTCAATAGTTTCATTTCCTCTCCTTTCCATAGCATCACTCGCTGTGGACTTATGAAAAAGAAAGAAGAAAAAATACTTGGAAAATTTTTCCAATTAATTCAAGGCAAAGTTCATATTAGAACTTTTATTAAAATAACTATTTGTATATGCATCCAGTAGAAGTCATGTGCACTAGTAGGAACAGAGCTTGACAAGCTCATCCTGGCCAGAGCATTGTGTTTCAGCTTCAATGGTTTGTTTGGGTTTGGGGGGTTTTTTTTGTTTGTTTGGGGGGGCTGGTTTTGGGTTTTTTTGTTGTGGCTTTTTTTTTTNTTTTGTGGGTTTTTTTTTTTTTTTTTTTTTTACAGATAGGGAGTATTACTCTACACTTCTGTTCCTTATGCCTTTCCCCCCCTCACACTTGTGAAATACTAACACTCACTGTCAGACACCTGCCTTCCAATTCACAGACAGCTGTTTCCATTTGCTTGTTTAAGGTTTAAATCCTAAAGGCAGTGGGAATTTTGCCTTTTAGGTGAAGTTCAAAAGCTGGCAAATGTCTCTAATGAGCTTGTAAACACATTTCTCCAACTAAAAGGAATTGTCAGAGGTTTCTAGCCATGAGAGGGATTCACTCTCCTCAGTCCGCCTAATAGAGTCTGTACCCTATAGCTTCTTTGCCTCCTACAATTTTCATACGCTAATTCCATTTTTAAACTCTTACTGCACAAAGGTCGCTATTAGTTTGAGACAAAGTAGATATGATTCACACAAAGGTCATTACTTTACTAGGACACACTATTAAGTAAATAGTATTAAGAAAAAAAGTCATACCTTGGGCAGAGGAACTCCAAATTTCCACTAGGAAAAAAAAAGCCATCACCAAAAGTCTATTCTGGGCTTCTCACAGAGCAACAGAGACACTATTACCAAGCTGGCCTACCCATGAACCTCCTGATATTTTTAGTATGCCATCAAGTAAATAAGTGATTTGTACCTTAAAAATAACTATTGCTTCCTACATTGCCTCTTTTGGAGCCAAAGCTAGAGAAAACATCGATTACAAAAGCATAGCTTTTTCCAGGACACCGTTTAATGAAGCTACTTTCTTTTCCTATTGATCAACCTTACACACTTATATTTTGTTGAATGACAAACTATAGGCCAGGGGAAATTAAACACTGAAATCTGCAGACACTCTGGGACAATATTTGTTTAACAGCTGCCGAACTCTGGAAGTAACAAAGAGTATTATGTAAGAAAATCCTGTAACCCAAACAGATAATATTCTGGTTAACATCATGTTGAGGCTCTAGTTGCCTAAAACATCACTTTTTATAAGAAAACAATGTTCAGCTGAGGATCCACAGTGCAGAACTATTTGTTCAGTCCAGAAACATAACAACCTAGAAATGTTCAATAAATCAAATTCAGGCAGATATATAATTGCCATTTCTTTAAAAAGAAATAAATACGTAATACAACAGATCACTTGGTCTTATTTCATCTTTGAAAAATATTACTGAAATTATAAATTGTACACTAGGTTGTTCCAGCCTTCAGTGTTAAAACTGAATGCATAAAAATAAATCTGAAACCATCAAAGGCTGTAAATGCAGACCTGGACAAAGAGTTGACAAAAAAATGAACTAATTAGGCCTATATTTCTTAGCAGATTGTACCAGATTTCATGTCATGATCGGTTTATGGTACTAAATGGAAAACTTACTGTTTAGTCTTCATAAATAAAAATTTTTTTTATGAGCATTAACCCAGAAAGTTGACAGTTTGCCAAATAGGTATGATTTTCTGGTGTTACCAGACATTTTTTAAATCTGAAGCTGGCCAGTAGTTTAACATAGCTTTAAGAAGTGGCTTCATAAATTATATATTTGTTTGACTGTTACCAGAGGGAGGAAGGAGCCTGTTCAGCTGTTTCTCCTGCTGTTATATCTGAGCATTCCCGCAGAAACAACAATGCTTTACTCTAGGCAAGATTTTTTTTAAATTTTTTTTTAATATAACAGCAGCTAAGTTGGCTTTAACTACAGACCTCAGTGCACAGGATGATAGGAGATATGGAGCTGACCATTCACAGAGGGTAAGGCCAGAGATAAAGATCAGAAAATACATACAGTGCTAGCTGCCAACATTGAGGCTAAGCAAGTAAGGAAAGTCAAAAAAAAACTCTAAATAGGATAGCGAATGTCTTTCTTACTGACCTTAAAGGTCACTTGGGTTGTCTCTGTATTGTAGCACAGGAAATAAGGTTAGGGCTGGGACTGCTGATTTCCCATTTGCTTTCAGGCTTCAAGAATATGGCAATAGTTCTGATGCTCAAAATACCAACGCAGCAAGAAGAAACCTGACCAGGCACTAGAGGAAAGACAGGCAAAGGGACTAAACAAAAGCATTCCCTCCCTCCTTCTTTAAAAATCTGTTAATAAAGGTTTTATTAATGCATTCTCTGTCAGATTAGGTATTTCTATCCTTTCATTTCTGTTGTTGCCTCAGTAATGGAATTTGCCTAACCAATCCTTAATTAACTGTGCTGCACCATCTTTTTTGAACTTCTACCATGCTCCCCTTTCAAAGGATGTTCTTCCCATAGTACCGGTAGGGAAGCTGGGCAAGTCAGTAATCTCCCAACACATGGTTTTTTAATGCCTTGCTGCCTCTTGTACTACTTCTGTTATTCCATCATGTAGATTTTCTCCCTCTGCTTCTTGAGGGTCCCAGCTACACTATCTTCTCCCTCTCTTCAGCCTCCCACTGGCACAAATCATGCATCCATATGCAACCCTGCCTGCTCCTCCTCTCCTGTGATGCTATTTTCACAGATGTTCCCATAGGTCTGTATTGGTCTCCAGTCAGTACTATGGCCTTCCTTTTATCTTCAAACTCATTAAATAGATTAGCTCCAATAGCTACACACTCCTGACAGGAGTCTCTCTTGCCCACTTATACTCTGGACCTTTTTCCAATTCAGCTTTCTTTTTGCATCCTCTGCAATTTCTTTAAACAAAGCTTCTATTGGTCTTAGCAAAACCATGAAATTCAGACTCCACCCTTATCCTTCTTTACCCATCAGCCATTATCTCTGTCAGCTCTGATATGTACCAGAAATCTTTTCCCTTGCCTTCCATGTCTCTCCTTGTTTTCTTCTCAATACACCCTTTCACATGCTGAGGATGGTCATCATGCCTCATTCCTCTAAAGACCTGTTTCCTCATTCCCATCTTTTCATCCAATCTACTGGTAATTCTGTGTTGGTCTTTCAGTTACTTTATTCAGACCTTTCTCCTTTTGTCCAAACTACAGTCTCTCCCTGGCTTTGATATCCCACAGAAGACTTGACATTAGTTCAAAGTGAGTCTGCCAAATCTTCACTAGGAAAGGTGTGACACTGTCCCTTGCTTTATAGCAAAAAAATTGCAGCAGTCATCTCTCTGCTGGGTATGCAATACAGACCTCTTTTAAATGTCATTCTACACCTTCACATATGAGCTACATCTTATTGACTATACTTACAAGCTACTAGGAAGGTTTAACTATCTCTAGCCTTCCAGCAGTACAGATAAAGTACACAGATAAAGTCTGCCATCACCTTCCTTTTATTTAGTGTAACATATCTTCTCACCTTGAAAAAATTCCATCATGATCCACCACAGCCATGGAGAAGATTAATTTCCTACAGCCTACTGACCAAGCTATCCATTATCTGCACTCCTCCAGGACATCTCTCCTCTACTGCATCTTCTGTTTGCTTTCTAGATTCATCTCCAACTTACCTACTTTTTCCTCATTCTCTTTTACCGTCAGCTCCATCCTTCACTCAGCTCACAACTGCTCAAAACTGTTTTCCCTGTGCTGTCCCTGAGCTTGGGAAGAGGCATCTACATTTATCTACAAAGTCGCCTGATAGCTGTCCTTCCAATTCCTCGCTGCAACACAGAAATTTGAAAGACGTGCCACTGGCACGATGAGACTGCTGACAGCCATTCTGATCAGTATTACTTTGCTTCCTCACAATCCCTTTGATATGGTATTCTTATTGGAGGTTTTAAGGCACATGGCAAAGGGTAGGGAGAGCTTTCAAGTGGGCACCTCTCAGGCCCTCCAGTAAAAATATTTTTATTTCCTCCTTAAATATTTCAATGAAAAACAATTACTCATCTTCTCAACCCTTTATAACATTCCCAATTTGTAAAAAAAAAATCTATAATATTATTCTGGCATTTCCTCAACTTTAGAGAAAAGAACAAACAAATGCAGTCCAGGCTCTATGTTTGGCTCTGGCACAATTCTTGACTCTCACCAGGAAGCACTGCTGCCTTTGCAATAGATACCACATATTTGATGGTATTTTCAGACCTTCGTTTCACTCCAAGAGTCACAAGGCTCTGCTCGCTCCCAGGAGTCAAAGGCCAGCTGCAGCAGACAGGCCACAGCACGGTGGCCAGTGCAGCAGCAGCAACAGCATCGCAGGATCGGGCACCGTGCCCCACAGGCAGCTCTGTTTGGAAGAGAGCTTGCTCCCTCTGCTTACCTCTGTAGTTTTCCTCCTTTGTGATTCACAGTTTACACACAGCTGCAAAGGACGTTAGTGGGAGAGATCCAGATGAAGAACTTTGCTTTGTTTTTGTGACACTGGAGTTTCCAATTAAGTTTAAGGTAATAATGTAGCCACCAATGAAGGCAACCTCCCAGTCATTGCCATGCCAGTGCTACAGATGCACTGAAAAGTCACTGTGTTAGGAACGGTAATTTGAATTTCTGATGCATTCTGGTACAACCATGGTGCACCAGCTAATGCTTTTGCACACAGACACCCCCAGAAAGGAGGGTAATTTTACACTGGCTTTGCTATTTGTGCTGGATGGCCCTCTATGATCCATGGAATAGCTGGTGCAGGCTGGCTTACAGCTGCATTTCATGTAGGTCCTGGTTTCTGATGTGTATTACCCTACTGTCCACACTTGGAAGCAGAGCAGAAAAACCTGCTCCCTGCCCACACAGTGGTCTGGTTAATTTACTCCAGAGCAGATCTTGGGTGTAAACCAACACATGTGCAGTGCAAATAATTCAAAGGAACTTGAATCGCTACAGGAGAGAGGGAACATGCCAAGAAAATTAAACAAGTTTACCCCATTTTCTTTAGATTCTTCTGCCAAATGTTACAGCTTAGAGAAAGCAGTTTCACAGGTAATCTAATAGGAACAACTGAGTCGAAGACCTGATTACAACATAAACTTTTAAACTCAGGCTAATTTCTCTTGTGAATCCAGATTTCCTTTCCAAGCAGCAAAAATCTTGCTAAGCTCAGACTGTGACCAAAGAAGCAGTAGCTCTGTAAAAGGATAGCCGTAGGTACAGTATGTACCCCTGTTTGTAACGAATTCTCCAATTTAATCAAGTTTACTTAGCATATCTTGCATGCTGTTATTCTACACCTCAGATAAGCTTCTCACATCAGCCTAACATGTTCCCAGGTCCACTAAAATGAATATTTTCAATGAACCACATTCAGCTCCAATTTATGATACCAGAAATCCCACCTATTTACACAGGATTAATTTTCCTACATTTTCTAGCTTGCCACACTTGCACATGGCAAAGTCCATACAAGGTTGCCCATGTTGCCAAAACAATTTCACCCCCCCACACGCTGTGTAGCAGTCCCAACCCTACTAAGTATTTCCAGCAGCCCGTCAATCTAACTTGAGCTACTGAAGTGTTTATTTTTAATATGTTCTTCTATTTTTTCTACATCTTAAGATATAAAAATGAAGTGCTCGGAAGTTCTTAAATAAATATGAACTCCCACGTTATTACAGGCCATTCTCCACTGCAGGCAACCCCCAGTATTCCCTAGAATAGGTTGGGCTGGAAGGGACCTTTAAATGTCACCTAGTCCAAGCCCCCTGCAATGAGCAGGGACATCTTCAACAAGATCAGTTTGCCCAGAGCCCCGTCCAGCCTGGCCTTGAACTTTTCCAGGGATGGGACATCTACCACCTCTCTGGGCAACCTGTTCCTGTGTTTCATTAACCTCATTGTAAAAAAAATTTTATACCTAATCTAAATCTACCCTCTTTTCGTTTAAAACCATTACCCCTTGTCCTATCTCAATTTGGATCGCAATTAGAGAGCACAAGAGAAGTAATTTTTTCATCTCACCTGGTGTGCCTAAGTGTGCAGTAGCTTTTTGTACCTTTGGCTTCTGTTTCAAAACCAGTTGAAGGTAAACAACCTCAAAAATTAAAGTTCAAAATAAAAATGAGGAGGGATGTACATAGCACACAGTCAACTCTTTTTGGAGAAGAAGTGCTGCTTATCCTACAGCAAATCTTCATCTGCTGTGTAGCATGAGCTGAAAAATCATGACTGGAACCCAGGAAGGCCATTTGATTTGAACTGAAAAAGGTTTTGTTGTTTGGATTTGGGGTTTTTTTCAGTTTATGATCTCAGAGAAACCAGTGACAGTCATGCACTGAAAGTGCTTAGTGACCCAAACTGCAGTATTTTCAGAGTATTAATGTGACCTGAGCACTTTTCCAGTGACAGGTTTCTGACTGCTGTACAAAATAAATCTATCTGAAAGTTATTTCAGGAATCCCATGGCTTACAGAGGCTTAAGGAGGAGGATCATAGAAACACCTAGGGAAACAGGGCCTTCAATTAAGTTATCCAGGGCCCTATGAAGCTGAGACTTGAATATTTCCTGTGAGAATCCACCACTTCTGAGCAACCTGTTCCAAAATCTCACTGTTCCTATGGCAAATAATATTTTTCTGTTATCCAAACAGAATTTCCTGTGAAGCAACTTGTGCCCATTGCCTCTTGTCCTGCCACTGTGCATCCTGAATGCACATGACATCTGTGAAAAGGATGTCCCCTGTCTTCTCTATGACTACCTTTGAAGTGTTGGGAGGCTATGGTTAGATCTTCCTTGAGCCTTCTCTTCCCCAGGCTGCAAAAACCCAGTTCCTTCAACCTTCCTTCATGTCAAGTCTTTTAACCTTTGACAATCTTGGTGGCCCTCCACTGGACCATCTCCAATTTTTCAGAGTCTAGGGCACAAGAACTGGACAAAAGCACCAAGAAGAGTGAAATAATGACAACCCTTGACCTGTTGGATGCAGAGGCAGATGAGAGGCATCACTGTACCCAACAGGATGTCTCAAAGGGAAGGATTCTATCACAACTTTCTCTAAGTTGTTAGGGTTTGGGGGGGGGCTGTGTTGGATGGTGTTTGATTGGGTTTTTTAAGCCACGAATAGGCAGACTGACCCTCAGAGCAAACACCAGGTCAAGCAGAAGCAAGAGAGCACACAAGGATGCAGCCAGGTGCTCAGGAAGGCTCTTTGGTCCCAACAGATGCTGGGATGGAGCAGGAAGAGTGGGACACTGTGTGCATCCCGTGCCATGCTCCTCAAGCCTTTAGTACTGGTCACAGGCATAGACGGGACCCTGGAGCTTTGCTGTCATTCAGACTAGCAATTCTCACGTTCACATACTACCAAGCCTCACACCCTGAAGGCTTTCACGGCTGAAATAATGGCAAAGATGAAACACGGCACAGTGCAGGGCTTTCTGCTTATTTTCCCAATAGAGAGTAAGTGTTCTGGCACCGCACGACCAGGTGCCTGATAGACTGGGCTCGAGGAGCTAGCCATGCTCTCAGAAGATCTCTCAAGGTTGCATCACACATAGCAGTGCAAGCTAGTTGTGCCAGCACAGCAGTGGGCCCGCTATTTCAGGCTCCTCTCCCAAAAACAGCACATGCAGCAGCTCCTCTTGCAACAGCTCTCTGCTAACTCAGCATTTCTGTACAGCATTAGTTATTACTCCTACAAGTCTGAAAATTTCAATAGCAACACAAAACGAATGCAAAACAGTAGTTAGTGCTTCAACACATTTCAAACTTGAGGAAGAAGATTACCTCCCCTTTTAAGTGGAATGGCTACCCATGTTCTTACAGTCCTGCTGAAGACCCTGTGCTGACGAAGGGGGTCTCCAGGAGGGGAGAGCACCCATTCAGACAGCCCTTTCCCATCTGCCTGCACTGGCAGGGAAGGGTAAAGCTGAGGCTTTCAGTGTTATTTGGTTACTTTCATGAAAGGAGCTGGGGTTTGCTCAGTAGCCATTGAGTACATTCCTCAGATTCTTTTCTTCTGTGCTTTGTAAGGCAGGGGTTGGAAGTCGCTGTTGAAAGCATGGGAAGTTAAAAAAAAATAATCACCTTTTTCAGCCTCCAGTCACCTCAGGGTACTTCTGTGATAAACTGACCCAGGTTTGAAGAATGGAGCACCTTTTATAGCCCCATCACAAAACAATTTACAAAATAATGAATTACTGCCCTTGCCATGTCCTCAGCTGGCACTGCTGAGTCTGTAACTAGCCGTGCCCATTCACAGGAGCACAAGTTGTGCCCCTGGTAATAAGAGAGTCCAGCTGTCATAGGGGCCAAGTGTTCCTCTGGTGCCCACTGAAAGCACATGTTTTAAAAACCAGCATGGTGCATCTTATCCACCGAAATTAAACAAAGGTTTTCCATTTACTTTAAAGGGAGAAGGTTTAAGAAATAAATTTAATGTTCACCTCCCTACTTAGAAGAACATTAATTAAAGCTCCCAGAGGAATTTAAAATTGATGCCTGGGCAGCCAGGACAATTTTGTCCTGCATTGTTTCAGTGTTAAACCCCAGATGATTAAAAAGTATTTCACAATAATTGTGATCCACATGAAAGGCATTTTAAAATATTTACCCTATATTAAATATTTAACCGTACTGGAAATGAAAAAATAGTTCAAGTGTTTACTAGCAAATTCTGGAAGAGAAGAAATCCTCTTTAGGGCCAGTACCGTAACCTGTGGGGCAACATGCCGGTCACCACCCGCGATACAATCCCTGCTCCAAGTGTAACAGGTTGAGTTCAAGCAGCACCTCGGTAACATCCAGTGTCACAGCCGAAAGCCAACTCCCATCTGTACAGCTTCAAACTTCACTGTACAGCTTCAAACTTCACTGTACAGCTTCAAACTTCACTGTACAGCTTCAAACTTCACTGTACAGCTTCAAACTTCACTGTACAGCTTCAAACTTCACTGTACAGCTTCAAACTTCACTCTTACATTACAGAAGCCCCTAACAGAGGAAGAAGTTCCCAAGTGCCAAACATGAAAAGCGAACTATCACAGAACAGGGCACCAACCTTCATGTCAGATGAGGGACCACAGGGCAGGACTGAGCTCCACAAGAAGACAATGTTAAATCAGGCCAGGAAGCAGAAGACAGGATTCCTCCTGTCTCTCCAAGTCAGGCACCATCCTTCCAGAGCTTTCCAAGCTGAGGTAGCTATTTCACTTTATGGTCTGCAACATACATTTTTTTTCCATCTCCATTTTTGCTTCCAACTGCATATTTTTATAGGAATTCTGCCCTTACCTATTTAAATACTGGTTTTAATTATCCCAGTGAATATTTGCTTCTGATTTTCTTGTGACTGCTTAGGAAACTGAACCTAAAGAGGAAAAAAAACCAGAAAACTTTATTTTTGCATTCATTTAATGGTATTCAGTTCAAAATTAGAGATGAAAGTTTGAGGTTTTTTTCCAAGCAAGTTTTTAACCAGAAAGTTACAAGAAATTATGAGAGGACTGCTAAAGGTCAGCATGCTACAACCAAATTCCAGCCTGTTAAATTACTGCTATATTATGCTTCCAAGAAAATCTGTATTCAACATCTGTTTTCTTTACAGGAGATCATTAGGAACAGACAGGCGGAGTCATAACCTCATTCTGCACTTACCTCAGGTTTTGAAAGGACAAATCTGTCCCCCCCCAGACATATGACTAGATTCAAACCTGGCCTTGTTGGACTTGTTCACTACTGTGATGTTTTCAAGTTGCTTCAGAGTCAGACATTACCCAAAAATCAGTATTAATGAGGAAAACAGGAAGGCAAGCTGGAGACAAGCAGACTCTGCTTCTCATCGTTTACACTCGCTGCCGTTCAGGCTAATTTTTTTATCAAGTCAGAGCAGATTTCTCTACAACATAGTTGGCAAAAAAATTCCTCCCAAAAAATTGGTAGCTGATGGTCAAATTAGGAATCAGTGTGGATCCCAACATCCTGCTACTTCTGAAGAGGTCAGTACTCTAAAAATGAAAAAAAAAAAACCAAACCCAAACACATGCACATCAAAGAGCTCTGCAATTAAAGTTACAGAAAGCAACTGTTATTCCCAACATGTGCTAAAAACAAGTGTTTTCCAACACCATTGGTTTGTTTTTGTGAGGTCAACACACAAAATAGAGATATCTGGATATTTCAAGGTCAGTATGGTTGTGGATACAAATGCTACAGCAAAACGGTGTCCAGCTCTACAGGGGGATAGGTCTCTCTGGCACGACCTGAAACAACTGGACCAGAAGCATCACACATTTCTCCCAACACTGCTGTCTCTTCTACCTTCCTCCTGTCCCTCCTCTCCCACCATTTTGGTCCCCCTTCCTAATCCTGACAAAAATGCAAGGCAAAGACTAAGAGAAAAATGGGCTCTTCTGGCTGTAGTGAAAATTTTGAAACTGTTCAACCTCTATGAAGGTTATCATGACCCAAATATTTGACGCCATAAGCAGAGATAAGTGTTTTCACAAGCAGGAATCCCAGGACTTATAGAAAAAAAAAAATGAGCATGAGTGTGCCTGGAACAGAGTGCTTGCAAATTTGGAGCAACACCCTACCCCTGGCTTACTGTACCTCCAGGTGCTTTTCCATCCCAGACCCAAGAAAGTAGCACCCATCATAAGAGCCTGGCCAAAGGGCTGTGGGGACATTGACTCAAATACATTCACTATCTGGTTTTAAAGACTGATGAAATTACACAATGCAATAAAGATAAAAACAGAAAAGGAACATACAAACAAATTATCATGACCAACGTGCAACACTGCTTTTTTTATTTAACAGTTTTCAAAGGATCACATTGTTTCCCTTATTCTTTCTACATCACGAATATCATGTTGCTACAATGCAGACAATTTTAAATGGAAAGTTAAACCTGGAGCTAGTATAGGGAGAAGTTCAGCTTATTGCAGGATCTTTTTTTTTATTGCTTGTTTTGCCTTTGAATTGTGTGACCTTGAAAAAATCTCATTACCTCAGTTTACCCACATGCAGGATATTTACCTACACCCCCAAATGGCTATAAAGTTTATATCTCAGAATGTTTGTTGTAATAAATCTTGAGCTGTGCAGTTGAACTATTGACATTTTGAAACCACATCATTGATTCTGCAGTGTTTTAAGAAAAAAAAAAGTGGGAAATAAGAATTGAGGTAGTGTAGAATAAAGGGGGAACAGGTGGACTGTAAAGAAACTGGTAGGGCTTCATTTGACAGATGAGGAAGAAGATACAAATCAGAACTCAGGAAAGAGCAGGGAGGAAGAGGGAAGAGGAAAGATATATGAAACGGTGCTTCAAAGACCAGTGAGATAAAGGGTTACCCACAACTGCACATGCCTGCCAAGAAAGGGCTTGGTTTATTTTTCAGTGACAGGTATTATCCAAACTTAGTGGAGCAGCGGCTGCAAACTCAGCTACAACTGCCCTATTTCATTAAGTAGCTGCTGAATTAGAGATTATGCTACCCAAAGGTGACCATGGTTTCCACACTGCACACTGGCTGGATGTAAAGCAGCTTTCCCAAGGGCCTGAAGCTTCCTCTTAAATTTGCATTGTTTTGTATGATACCTTGTTTTGTTTCTCCCTACATTAGAAAAGAGAGTTAAACCACTCCCTCCTAAATAAAACTAACATTTTCCATAAGCTAAATGCAAAACCAAAAGTGATACCATTTCATTACTTCCAGGCAAAAAAGCAAGCGAGATGTGACATTATGAGGCTTTAAATATAAGTGCCCCTGTGGTTTCCCTCCTATAGCTGGTTTTTTTCTAAATTTTGAGGTTGTTTGCAGTAACACTTCTCAAACAGAGCATAGAGGCAAGCTAAAGACATCAGCTTTAGGTTTTGGCTTTAGAAGGTGGGGATAAGACACAGTGGCACAGCAGTATACAGAAACATGGACTTCCAGAAGCAAACAAGCACAAGGGACCTGGGGCCAGGACAGTCACACCTCGCATTCACTGGCAGGCCCCCTATTCAAATCCTGGGTCAGCAATAAGAGTACTGACATTGCACTGACCATATAAGCTCCTTCTGAAAGGAGTACTGACATTTTTAGGTGGATTGCTAACAGCCAAGTGTTTACAGTATCAATGGCAAAAGCAAAGCTTTGATGAGTGGAAAGCTTGACCCATCCTTTGGTCCCTTTGAGGCAGAGCTGAAGCAGGTTGGGAAGGCAGGATGCAGAAGCACACTATTCGACCTGCTGTTTGGAGAAAGCTAAGCATAATAACATGAAAGAAGTGAGGTCCTTTCAGTGGCATGGTAGAGAAGTTAAAATTCAGGACCTTTGAAGAGAAATCCATCTGGAGACTTGTTATTTTCACAGAGACGAAACAATTACAAGGAATAGCCCTTTCCTTTATCCCTCAAGGAAGTTTCAAGCTTAGTTAGCAACATCAGTTATTTCTAGGGCAACAGACAGATATAAACACAGGATTATAACCTTCAACAAAGGATCAAGAAAAGGAAGTAATAGGACTTGAAAAGAGAAGTGCCTGGAAGAGCAGCAAACTTGTAGAAAGTTACTAATTCTCTTAAAATGCATATTTCTTCTTGCTCCCAACAGGACTCCTATGAACATTGTACCTTTTTGGTAAAACTTCAATTTCGAAGAGGGAAGAAGACAGAGGACTGCACGTTATTTTTTTGCTGCAGGCATAATGCAGTCAACCAAACAGTTGGGATCGCTGACACTTGGGACAGGGCATGACAGGGTAGCCTTGCCAGGGTGCTTTACAGCTCACAAAATTAAGCTTACACTGGAAAGCATGTACTTTTATTCTACAAATGTTGCTATAGAGACGGGATTTCGGGCACATATGTACAAGTAAACCTAAGATTCCCACATACACTTATGTACACTAAATGGAGATAAACAGGTAATTCTAGGGTTGTCAAACCAAAACTGATGTTTGAGGGAAAGCACAGATGATACCTTTTAAAGTCTACTTTGCTGTGAGCCAGGTCACCATTCCCTTTCACCCATGAAGCCATTTGCACCACTCCCAAATGTGATCAAGCCCTACTAACACAACAGCAGCAAATCAGCTGCTTGTCCCACTGTAAATAACTGCCTGAAGCACCACACAGTGTTGAACTGAGCCCTGTATAAGCAGCAGGTATTTCCTCTCCTATTTTTCCCTTCCATTTTCACCCGCAGGACAAGCCAGCCCTCTTGGCAGGGGAAGCCAAGGGAACAGCTGCCCCAGAGGATGCCCACGGGCCCCGTCTCCATCGCAGCCTGGCTGGGGAAGGCACCAGGGGCCATTTCAGGAGAGCTAACCCCAACCCCAGCAGCAGCAGATGTGTGGCAGCCCAAGCCAAACACAGAGGGGCCAGGGCTCAATTGCTACTCAGGCAAATTCATTTTGAGCTGGTTTGGGTGTGTCTGCAAGAGCTGCAGTCACTCCACTGGATTGCCCTACAGCAGCCTTTTCCCAGGAACATCTGTCTCCTTGGGGCCCAGCCAAAAGAAGAAAGGTTGCTTTGTTGGGTTTTTTAATCACCACCCTCACTTACCCCAGACACATGCTTCTACATGAGACAGAGAAAGTGAGAAAGGGAAAACCCAGCCTGCACAGAGACTAGCAACATGTCTGAGGCATGACCCGATCAGCAAAAGGATCTGAGAAGAGGCAGGTGCGTGGGAAGCTCCCAGCAAGTGAAACACAAGCCAGGCCATAAAGAAATCTTTGAGCCCTCATAGCTAATCCAGGGCATGCTGGGAGAGGGTCATTCATCCTGGGCCATAAGGTCAGGAAAACCCTTCATTTGTAGAGATGGGAGGGAGGAGATGCATAGCCCACTAAAGAGCAATGCAAGAGTATCTGCTGCCAGGCAGAGGTCTGACCAGTCACCAGACAGTTTGTCAGGAAGCCAGTAACAGTGATAGCAATGAAATAACTGAGTAATATTGCCTAGCACTGGAAGTGAAAGGAAAAGCCATTAAGCATCTTCTGAAGCTTAAAGTAACTATTTACTCTCAAAGCAGGGAAGGGTTGAAAGGAGCACAGAGCGCAGACAGGCCTAAAGGCAGGAAGTTCTCTGCATCCTTCAGCACCTTTTGCCAAGAGAGATGCTATGCCTCATTATTCACGGGTAAAATCCCAGGTCCTGGAGCACCTTTTTCCTTTTAAAAAGCCCCAGTGAAAGTTCTCATTTTGCTATCCAGGCACAAAAGTTACCTTTCAGAAGTCAGATGCAAAAGCCCTGCACAATCTCACCCACAAATAAGTCACCTGCTGTGCTGGCAGGGCTGCATGTGGGGAGGAAGATGCAGTAACAGCAAACGGAGCCAGGCAGAGCAGACCGACAGAGCCCAGAGTCAAAGTTAGCAGTGACAGTTCCCCGAGTGCCTGGAGTTACTCTCATCACCTATAAAACTTCAAAAATTAATCTACTGCTTTGCACATAAATAATTCACCTAGGGACTGATTTACTGTACAACTGTCAATGGGTCTACAGTGCTGACATGCTTCCCCTATTAAAACAATTGCAGCTGCTAGTAAGGAAGGACATAAGAAAGGATGACTGTTTCCCAGTCCTTTTCCAAAGAAGTGGAAGCTGCCATAATATTTAACCTTTCCTCTACTCTTCCACCAACATGCACCCCACCCCACCCCACCCTGCCGTTGGTTCCCACACCCCAGATATGAAAGCAGATAAGGAGGTCCCCAGCTTGCTGCTTCCTGATGGTGAGTCACAGCTCTGAGTCAGCCTTTGTGTTCCAGGGAACCTGAAAGGCTTTGAAACCCACTGTTGATTTTGGCAAAAAAAGCGTCTTCTTGCTTTGAGGGTAAAACAATTTACACACATAATTTTTGGTCTGAAAATAGCTGCTGAGATGAAAACAGTAAGAGAATGACCAAAGATTTTCTTGTACTGGAGTCCCTGCACAGCAGAAACAGAACCTCCCCATCCTGGAGCACAGTTGCACTAAAGTGACCAAGCCACAAAACACCCCCGTAAACTCTGAGGATTCAGGCAGGAGGTACTCACAGCTCCTGACTGTCTCTATTTTTTGCACAGAAGGTACCATTATTTATGGCTTTGGTTACAACCCCCTCTAGAGCAGTTGGTCACCTTTTCCGTGATGACCAAGAAAGGTGTTGTCACCTGCTGGGTCACTGTCTGCTTCCCATAGCCAGGTGAGCTGATGTTAAATAGTACCACTTCCAGTCCTGACATCAGTAAGCCAACCTTCTCCTCCTCCATTTTCCTTTGTACATTCCTTCCAGCAAAGCCAGGCCACTTTTTAGGTGCTCAGATATTAAGGAGCCTAGCACTAAGATCCAGACAGGAGAAGTGTCTTTTGATAAACAAGAGTTTGTCCCATCTCAGTTGAGACACGCCAGTAACGAGGGAAACTCTGGCAAATCCATCTCTCAAGAATCCCTGTGCGTCTCTGCCTAGTCCTTCTCTGTCTCCACAGATCAGCACTTTGTATTTATATAGCAAAAAATCCCCTCATTCTTGGCAGAGAAGAGCTCCCATATTTTTATTAACATGTTTAAACATTACATCAGCTGCTCATCTCAAACATTCATCTGCATCATCCACTCCTGTGCCTACTTCTGTATCTGTTTTACAAAACCTTTAATTAAATTAATTATACTTTAATATATATATTTTAATTTCCTTTTGCAATCACATTTCAGACATCTTTTGATCTCTTATTGCAATTCCAAACTACACTCCTTCCCTTCGTATCTGTTTGGTAAACACCTTTGCTTGGGCCAGATTCATTAGCATTTTAATTATTTTCTCACTCCAGGACTTCTCTGCTATACCTTCTTCCCACAGCATGGCAAGTTAGGCCATTTCTAGATTAAGCCCTAAATTCACTACAAAGTCTTAAAGCATAAGTATGACAGCATAAAGAAAACATAAAAAGTTATCTGTAAAAAGTACAATTAGTTGCTACACTTCCTTTCAGAGTGTAACTATTGTTAAAGAAATTATTTCAAGGAAATTGGTTTTAATATTCCTTAATAGGGATTTTGCATGATAAAGCAAAGAAACTTGAAACATGCCAAAGCACATGAACGAGCAACTAAAATATCAATTGTAGCAGTATTTCCTTAAAGTTTGCTTGAATAAGTGTCAAGAAAGGGAAATATTGATGTGCTAAAACTTAGCAGAGATCTTAACCTTAATTTTTAACTTGACTTTGAGAGCGGAAAACAGCTTCAGTACTCTTCTCCTTACACTTCTCAGTTTCTTTAAAAATAATTTACCAAAAACCATAACACTACAGAGCACTTTTTACTACTTTTTCAATTCTAAATGTTTTTATTTTTAAATTCAGCTACTTTTTAAAATGTCTACACACTTTAAAAAACAAAGTGAAATGTTTCAGCTAACCAAAGACGTCCTTTCCCCTCCCCCAAATCTGGTCAGCCAATCTGAGTAAAAAAAACCATTTTGCTCAGCTCTGCACACAAACAACTCCAACAATTTACCATACATCAGATGCTAAAAAATCAGGTATGTGTTTCTTAGTCTGCTGCCGTCACAAAGGAAGAAAAATTTGGCTTCCTTTTATTCATGTTTAGACCTCGCTGATTTGTGACTGTGATGTAGTGAGAGCATGCATGTCATCAGTTATGTGGGTCAGCTTTTGAGTGATTTTTTGTCTGATCCCTTCCTTATATCACTACATACATAGCACCATCACTAAGCTATACTTTAGAGAAGAAATCCACTAACACTAAAGCTGATCCCATAAAAAAAATCACAAGCATCCTTAGCAGAGTCAGTCTCATTCAACAATTTAGCACTCACTGCTTAGTCAAGGTAAAGCATATGCACAGACATACAGACAAAAGTACATTTGCAATAATTTTAGGCTTTATTTTCATTGACAAAAGGACATGTTTCACCATGGGGAGAAAAAAAGTGGGTGCTAAACCTCTAGCTCTTCTATAAAAGAGTGGAGACAAAGCCCTTGGTTTTCACATCAGGTGAAATCAAGGCTACAGGAGGGATAAGGATCAGACCTACTGATGGCACGCTAAAAGCTTCTAATGCTTTTACTTCTCTTTGGATTTAACAAAGAAAGTCTATATACAACTTTCTTCTCATGGAGAGTAGAAGCAACAGCAGTTCACACCTTTAGCTCATTAGAAATGTCTCCATTAAACCACTTCCCTGCCTCTGCAGACAAATTCACTTATATTCTAAGTTGCTAGTTTAGCCGAATTCACTTCTAAAGACAGGCCACTTATATTTGGTTTAATCAAAATTAACTTCTGATGGCAATTATTTAAGCAACATTAAAACACATGCATTGTTCAACTGGCTTTCCCAGGCAGACAAGCTTTTAGCTTGCTAGCTTGCTTCTTATCCAGGAGGACAATTTTCCAAGCTGACCTCTCCCACATGCATTCAAAATGCACCTGCTTTCCTTTCTGCCAGTATTGCGGGAGCCATGTGAGCATTGCACCACCTTTGTATCCTCTCATAACATTAACAGGTATCTCGGGCTGGTCTAGCTGAACCCCTTGAGGATAAACAAACAGAACAGGATCTGCTATTACAAGTCTGGGGCTGCAATCGCTCCCAAAAATGATTGCAAGTAGAAATTCTGTTCTTCTGCAGTCCCTTTCCAATTTCAGTTCCAGTTAGTTCCCTAAAATACTTCAAGTAATTCCCCACAGGAAATTGATGCAGGGCAGCAAACAGCATGTAAGACAATCCCTTGAGGTCCTCAGCCATTTGTCTATGGCACCCATTTGGAAATGGACATTTCCAAATCTAAGCCCATAGGCAGGTTCCAGTGAAAATATTCCTTTCCCTCACCAGCTTACAATGCATTGAAACTTAAAAGGAATGCTTAACAGTGTTAAACATCTTGCCAGGAGGTACATATTAGAATCACTACAGTGAATTCTCTGAAAGATATACACGCGATGATTAACATTTTCAGATGTTGTCCAGATTTGAAGACAAAAATCAAAATGGTTTTCTGCTGAAAAGCCATCAGTTAGGGCTTCTTTCAGGCAGGTGATAATACCACAATTCTGCTACTTCCTAGCAATAATTTCTCTACTTTATACGTTCCTGGGAAATACTCCCACTGGAAACGGAAGAGATTAATAAAGGGCAAGAGTGAAGGAGGACAACAGCCTATCTTTGCTGGAACCAGCAATATCCACCAGCAGGAGGTATGACCTTTATGGTTTAATTGAGAAAGACAGAGTATGGGAACCATGTGGGCTCTGTGTACAAACAGCTTTCAGATTCATTCAGAAGATATTCATAGACTGGCATGGGATGTGAAAGCAACACGAGAGTGACCAGAAGAAATATAACATTACTTCCCACAACTAACAAGCTCTTCCCAGTTTGGCTTGCTACATCCAATCCTGCTTTCCTAATACTCGACAAGTTGCAAAAGTCTACTTGAGACCCAGGGTAACTTATTTCACACGGGCACCTGTAAATGTAGGGCAGCGATACCAGGTATCTGTCCTACTTCACTATTTCCATGTACCTCCAGAAGGCTTATTTGGAGCCTAACCTTTTGTTATACAAACAAGACAAAAACAGAAACTCAGCGGGATACTGGAACTTCTATTTATGAAAGTAACCCACTGGGAACTAGCGTATGGTCCAACATATTATCGTCATACAAATCAGGATTTAATCTGAAAACCATGACATGCTGTTAATCTAATTGGGCTGTTGAAGCCTAACTATGATGATTCTAATGTTAGTTATTGATACAGGGAGTGGGGAAAATCATGGAAAAAATACGTGAAAGGCTATTCAAGAATACGGAAAAGAACCAGAAAAAGAAGGAAAAATTACAGTGGAAGGGAAAAATGCCAAAACGGAAGGCTGTCCCAGAAGTGAATTTCCCTAATGACAATGGATGCAAGGATGAGCTAGTAAGCAACACCAACAAAAATCAGGCTGAGTCTTCTTGTGGATTTGAGATTCTCACACTTCTGCCTAAGAAAAAAAGTTTTGGTCCTCAGAACCCCAGGGCCACTTCAGTGGCTGTAGGCTTTTGAGACCAAAGCTGCTACTGAGTACTTGCACTCAACTCCTGAGCATACCCCAAAACTAAAGTCTTCTCAGAGTTACCCCTTGGGGAACCTACCTCATGCCTATGCCTCAGAGTACTGTACGTGTTACCCAACATACATCTAATGTGAAGTATTTAAGCAGTGCTTGGGAAAGATGAGGAGAGTTCCCTACACCACAGGCAGAGAAAGGAGTTGGTTTTGTAGGAGAGGAAGGTTACCCTATTCCAGAACATCCATGCCCTCTCAGCCTGGCCCTTGGGATCCCCTCAGCACAGGGGTAAGGCAATCCATGGATGGGTAAAGGAGATCATTAAAAAGTCAGATATGTGGGGTTTTTTTTCTCAGCAGGAAAATGTAGAAGTGGTATAGAAAATACCTCAGTTTATACTTTCACATACTCAAGTGATTTTTCAAACTGTGGCTAGCATTGTCTGATGATGGTGTTTACCTCCTATACTCCCGAAATTTCACAGGATTGTAATGTTAACTATGATCTCTTCCAAGTTGCCAAAGCATCTGTGTCAAGAGACTTCCCCACTGCCAATGAGCAACACCTAAAATTGTTGCATATTACTGATGTGTAACTGGCACCCTTAAAGTTCTCATATCTTTTGCACCAAGACATCAGAAATCCTCTTTTGTGGACAGAGTCCATAAGCTATAGTGTCATTAAAGCTATAGTAATTATCACTGATAGGATCTGACACACTTTCTAAATTTGCTGTGGGGAGGTAAGTCCTAACAAAAGACATTCTTCTGCTGTGATACACAAGTTTCATACCTTAAAAGAAAACAAGATTTGAGCAGAAATAAGACCTACACCCATTCGTTCATAATTTTACCTCCATTACTTGCTGCATTGTATTGTTCACAAACAATAGAGATGTTTACAAATATATTTTTGTGCAAGCCCTTTGATAAAAGTAACTCCTTTCACAATTCACATTGAAATGCAGCAGGATTCTCACTCCTCCTTTCAAAGAAGCTTGCATGCATTTGAGCAGGTCTTGCTGCCCCTCCGTGTTTTCCTCCCTCTAAACATTGACAGAGGGAGATGACAGAGCTGAAGAAATGAGCTTGCTGCCTTGTATGCACACACAGCAAAGATGAAAAGTAGTTGGTTTGATGTTGAGGGTGAATTGAATTGATCCAGGCATTCCTTTCCAACACTATTATTTATGACAAGCAGTGCATATTATTGGCCAGTGAACATACAATAATAATGTAATTAGCTTTCACTTAAACAATTACCTCATTGTCATTTCCGATCCAAGTTCAGGAAGCAGCACAGACTCAGGAGGGCAAAGGGTTGCAATTAACAGGCACAGCTTACTGCTAGAACTGCATTAACCCTCTATAGGTACATTTTCAGATACAGCAAGCAGTCAAATGCAGCCTGCAGCAGTACCCAGAGGAAGTCTACGTTTCTACATTCATTAACGTTTGTGAAGTTACTCATTAAATCCTGACTGAGTCCAGTAGTGTGAACCACTCTCATGCCTCAGCAGACAGATGATCCCTCAGCTCCTGTTTACTGGGATTGCAACACCACACTGAAAGCAAGCCACAGGTTTTATAGGCAATAAAAAGCTCCTTCCTCACCTTCGCAACTCCAACTTTGCACCACAGGAAGAGCCACCCTCCGGTCTCCTCTCATGCCAATACAGCACAACCAAGGACTTATGCACAGTTATCTCCAACAACCAGCATTTTGGAGGCCAATTCGCTTCCAAGGCTGATAAATGCTGCTCTGCTTTCCTACTAACAATTTCCCTGGCATCTTCTCTGAGTATGGTTCTCAGGGAACCATCCCTGGATAATCTATCTTTAAAGGGTTTGTCAGAAAGCTACTCTGGCTTGGTGTATCTGGTGGGGAGAAACCTCATCCTTAACTGGCATAACTATACCAATGCTCAATGACATATCAATGTATCCAGTATAGATATGATTATACTAGCTACATATAACATATTTTGAACAGGTTAAAATTGTTCTGGGAAAATAATTTCTTCGGACTGACCCAAGAGAAACATTAACAACATCCAGTAAATAAAAAAAATCGTCCTAGGCCATAGTATACCTTTGGTTTACAGACATTGTGTCATGAGGCTGAGAGCACTGGGAGCCAAGGGGTTAGAGACAAAAGAGACTTCAAGCATTAACTACAGAAGAGAGGATGGGGAAGGGCCTTTGCTCTCTCAGCAGTGAGAGCACTCACTCACCACATAGGGAAATCCAGAGCCCGAAAACTCTTCTTCCAGATTCAGAATGGAGACCTCATACCACCAGGGAGAATATGCTCCAAAAATGTACCTGAAAGCCCATTCCCTCAGTGTGCATGTGCTCCGCCATGGACACTGTCACCCATCAGCTGGGGACCCACAGGGCAGGGTGCACACAAAGGCAGGTTCTAGTCCCACATGAATGGGATCACCAAACCCCTGTCAATTCTTTTCATTTTTTGAAACAGCAACAAAAAAAAAATCCCCCCCAGCCCTTTTCTAAATCCCTGTTTCCCCACCTATGACCACTTATTCAGGAGTACACTAGTGACAACCCTTTGGAAACTCAGAGAATGAAATTATGACTGAAATAAAAACTACAGTTTCTAACTTCCCCCTTTTCTACTGTAGAGCCTAAGTCCTCATTGTTTTAATTTAGAGGAAAGATTAGTACCAACTGTGTTTAGCCTCTTATCTTTGCTCAACAAAGAAAGTTATATAATGTTTCAGGAAATGAGTTCAAGTGAAAATAAGCACCTTTTGCACAGCACTAAATGCCTAGGAAAGATTCTGATTTGCCCATTCTGGCATCTTATGTTTATTCAGGACAGACATGGCACAGGCAGTAAAAAGCAAAAAAACCCGCCTAAGCTGTAATACAGCCTAGGGTTAAAAATTATTTTCATGCCTAATAAATTCCTACAGCTCTGTAAAACTGCCAAAGCAGGTGTCACTTATGATATTAGCAATTTTTGTGATGATGCTAGTCTACCAGCATCTCAGTGGAGATGACCACAAATTCATCTTTTAGAGACAGAAGTATTATTTCACAGGCATATTGAGTACAATATTAAGAAAACAAGTAATCTAAAAAGAATAATGATATTCACAACACAAATAGATCTGTACCACAGGGAAGATCTCTGGGTGTTTCAGGATATATGACTAAGTGGTAAGATACAAGAAAGAGCAGCTACAGAGAACACAATGCAAGCACTCAGTACCATTGTTTTCGAAATTAATGTTTATCAGTTTTCCATGAATCACCAACTGCACTTTAAATACCAGTGCCTGTATTCTTCCAGAGACTATAAATACACCCAGTTTGTTTGACTGTTCCGGAGAAAGCTGTGAAAAGGATGACATTTGTTCTTAATATACAGCAATGATGAAGAGTTGTCACAGGACTGAAACAACACATTTTTCCTTTTCTAGATGCAAATGACAAAATACTTCTCTATGCTGTCACATTCCTTTCTGATGGAAGAGAGCCTTATGAGTCTGTTTGGTAATAACACTCCTGAAGTTGTTTTGACTAGACTTTTCTCCTTCTAATGACTCCAGCCTACAATACATCATGCTGGTTATATGGGTTTGTGTTTTATAACACTTAGTTACCTCCCAAGCTCAACAGGATCACCAGACCACTATTATTGGAAGTTTAGATCTGCACAAATCCATTTCAGTTAGTGGAGCTATGAACCCTTTTGCTGGTATTTCACAAACATTAGTTGTCTTGTACTTCGAGAGCTACGCTCAGATCAGGGAAACTTTTGCCTCCAAGTGAGAAAAGTAAGAAAGAGTCAAGTGGCTTGTGCACTATTACACAGCAGGACCAAGCAAGTTATCAGTCCTTTCCTACACCACTTTCTCACAAGGAGAAAGAGCATGGGGAGGCAAACTACTGAGCAACATAAACACGCAGAGGAGCTGCTGGAGAGCAGACCTCTGTCTCAATCTCCAGGACCACTCACTTTCTTCCAGATTTCAAAGCCAATAGAAAAAGAATTAAGCTTTGATCTTAGCAAAGATGCCTTTCCCTTGCAGTGGGATGAACCTGAAATCCACACGTCAGCCTCATTGTATTCAAAGTTATCCAAGAATGAATTTGGGCTAACATATCTTTATCAAATATTTAAACAGAAAACAAAGGAGTCTGTGCACAGAAGAGCACTGTTAAGGAACACGTGCATTTCAGTCCTGATGACAGGAAAAATTAAGAGCTAAAAAAATAAACATGAGACTACATTTCTAGCATTATCTGAGGTCTACCGATACATTTGTCTGTTTTCTAAGCACTGTTAAGAGAAATAATATGATGTGAAGTATATAGATGAGTCTTATCTTAAAGATGGGACAAAGTCAGTTCTTTCACCTTCCTTCCCACTTCAGGAACAGCCCACTATGCACTCATCGGTCATGTTTCTAACACGTTAGCTTTAGCCTTTCAATTCACACGGATTTGGACAAGCTCCTTTTGGTTCTTGGTCACATAACTCCATGCTCTATGACATTTCACTTGAATTTCAGGTTCACAGTAGCCAGAATTGCCATGTCTTCAGCATCCTTCCTATAGAGCATAATTTCAAAAGAGTACATTTTGGTTTCTTTGAAGTGACCCTTAAAATGTTTCCCTACTCAACCTGGCATATCATAGAGCAAAACAAAAATACCACTACACTGCAATTATTTGATTCAGGTCAGGTCTTCAAAAACCTGGAGGATACTTTGAACAGTGATAAAAGAATGCTGTATCAGCCTGTCCTTGATGTGCTGTACCAAACTTGCTTTGTAGGAGACAGGCACTAGAATCTGGGTAGAAATTAATAAGGAATTACAAGAAAACCATACTGAATTGTACATATTTTTCTACCATGGATCAATACAGCTTCCAGGAAATCAAAGGTTTTGAAGAAAAAGCAGCATACTGTGTGCATACCTCTGAAAAAAGTCAGGTGGTAGTTGTGTAGTACACATACCTGAAAGGCTCAAAAGAAAAAACTTCAAAACAAGTATTTGTATGTTTCCTTTTAGAGCAATTACTTTATGGGGCAAAATAAGTTCTTGAATATTTTGGAGTTATGTTCTATTACGTGTTAGGCCTGAAGTTTTTTGGAAAGAGGTTGTATTTGTAATAAGAACAGTAACTTGACAGTACAACTGCTTTTTGTAGGCAACCTATGTAGATTAGAGATGGACTTCCTGAGCACAGATCAAATGCCAACATTTTCAGGCTGCAGCTATAACTGTTCCAAGAGACAAAGCACATACATATCTTTCCTTCCCGCCACATCTGTTGGAAAGTTGTGGGGTTTCTGCATTAGGCAGCACAAGTGGACCTTGTTCTTCTCATTAATTGCACTAGCAGGGTATATAATGAACAGTTGCCTCAGAGGAAAGAGGAATGAGAAGGGATAATATGAGAGTCCAGTGTAATGAGTTAAGTGTAATGAATAAAGTGGTTCTGTTTTAGCCTGTTCATTCTCTTGCTGGCATTTGTGAACAGAAGTAACAGAAAGAACAGCCTTTGTACGCATCCAGTCACTAAAAGACTGGTGAGCTCTAGTGTTTCCAAGGCACATGTATTTAGCCTGTGTATGAATGTTGAATGTATGTTCCTGTCCCAGAACTTTGCAGTCTCAATGTAAAATCTAGGGCTATTACTCAAACACAGCCTTTTGGGGGGAGTTCCCAAGCCTAAGACAGGGACACAGATTCTATCTAGAGAGCTGCTTGAGTAGGGGCATGCAGTCATGGTCAATAAAGAGAAAAACCCAAATACAGACCCCAGAAAAAGGGAAACACCTTCTTTCAGAGCAACCTGATTTATTGGGAATATATTTTTCCCAATTCAGACAAGAGAATATTTAGTGCCTGAAAAGATGGCTGAAACAACTTAGAGATTAAACAAACTGAGACACCCTCTTACCTTTGTTGTTTATTTTCTTCCCCTTCCTTCAGCTGTGCTAGTACAAGAGGAAGCTGCTGGAAATGGAAGGTTGTGCTTTGTGTACATACATGCTTTTATAAACAGTGATATAAAATCCAGGCCCCTCACCCTACGTGCAACAAATTTTTCCTTTCTTTAAAAGGAAAACTTTAAAAAAAAATCTTAATGGGAAATAAAAACAATGTTCTTTCGGGAGCCACAGAGACTACTTACATCTGAGAGCCAACCACCAAATACTATCGTTAAGCATCTTTTTGATGGAATTACAGTGAAGGCTTAGAAGAGAGGTCTCCAAATTAATTCAAGGGTATTAGACATACAAATTATAATACAACTCAACTGGGCTTTAGCTCTTCCAAAAAACCACAGCATAAGTATGTAATTCAAGGCCTAAAGTGCAAGCTTCATAGCCATAAAGTGGATTAATTCAGGAAACCAAATTGTAAAACAGTTCTCTACCTTACATTTTCTTTCCAAGGCACTGGAGAAGTACAGCTTTTCTTCCAGGGAAGCTCTTGGCCAGGGCAAAAGCAGAAAGCCCTCAGGACAGGAGAGCAGCCCTCCACAGCACTACCAGGGAAGGGAGCAGCTCCCCCTGGCTGTGCTTAAATAGGGCCCTGGGGAAGGGTGTTTGGGGTGACAGGTGGGGCTGATCAAGGTTGTTAAGGTGGAGTAGGGGCTCTAGCAGATACACGCTGTCTGAGCTTGGAAAATTACACTTTCAGGCTCTATCTTTCCAGTTTCTGAGGGCATTTTCCTTGCTAAGAGGGATGCTGCTTTCTGTATCGTGGCAATAAAAGTCACTAAAAGGGAAACTTTCAAATAGGCCAGAAGGTTTTAGAGACATGAATCTCACTACTTGTCAGTGAACGTTGTACTCTTAAATATACCCCTTAGATACATCCATAAATCTCATCCAGAATGGAAAAGATTTATAGAAAGGGGGATGAGAGGAGGGACACTTACGGCTATTCCTTTTCCCAATAAATCCCTCTGTCCTCTCCCCAGCACCCCCAAAACCCATGACAAGCTGCAGTTAAATGGCTTGAACCAAGCTGAGCAGACACTGACGGGCCACACGTCAGCATGGCCGCAAGAGCCAGAAAGCATGACAATGCAAGGGCAGAAGAATAGGGAGGGAGTAATTTAAAGCAGGGAGGAAGAAACCTTCCCCCATGGGAAGCGATCGTCTGTGCACTACAAAACAGCTTTGTGCTCCACTTGTCATTGGCTTTCTTCCTGCAGTTGGGCCATCGTGGCCACCGGGCTTTGCTGGGCGTGCGCTCAGCACAGCGTGGAGTTTGTGTGACCAGTATAGTCCTTTGGGCAGTATAGTCCTTGTGCAATGCGTGGCATTTCCTGGCCATAATGTCCTTTTGTACAGCTAAAATAAGCTGCGCATTCTCTTTTTAAAACTTCCCTCTGTCACTGTGTTATTAAAATAAATCGATGTCCTTCCAGTCTATGGGTTCATGGTTAAAATCTGCTGTCAATTACCAAGCAAAACGTGAATGAAACGAAGAACAAATTGTCTAACTTCATCAATGTTGTTTTTCTCTTCTTCCCCCAGATAATAATACCTTAAAATAGAATGCCTTATTAACCACAGACCAGAAGGTTAATAAGTACATCAACAAAACAAAGGTAGTAAATTAAAACATTGCATTAACATTCATTAGTATTTCACTGTTGATTCCCAAACATGCTGCTAATGCTATTGTGTTATTATCAGGCAATAATTGTTATGTCAAAAGATAGGACCCATATGGTTCAACGAGTTCCTCTGGGAGCTTCTTCTGTGTGAAAGTCAATCAAAAATACAATTCTATAAGGAAAGACGTGGACACGGGAGAGCTGCTGTCAGTATATGCAACCCATGTGAGAGACTCAAGTGACTGTTTTAAATGAAAGTTTTTAAATCTAGGGAAAAAAGTGAGAGTTAGGAAACCAGGAGCAAAATCAGCAGGTTTGTTCACAGTATGTAAAGCTCAAATGCCAGTCTTTGCCAGACTGGATCTTGTTATCCTAGTAATAGAAAATGCCCTCTATACACTTAAGGAAATTGAGACTTTGTATATATTTTCTGAGAATGCTGACCCAGATGAGCTAAACCGGGCTGTTTTGAGCATCTGAAATACCTACAGTCTTTAGGTGAAGCCTGAATAGATAGAAGGTGGCTAATGCGCCGCATTGAATATCCTAGCTGAACTTGTCTGCCATTAAACATTAAATCCTGCCTTACAACTCAGGTCCTCGTGGTAAACATTTAATCCACATAACCAACCTCTAAGATGTTGTAACGTACAAGATGCACAAATCTCTCAGCTGCCTCCTCTCCTCCAGCTGCCCTCGCCCTCACTTCTCTCTGGACCATCCTGCTGGAAGGAGTCAGGACAAGCCGCGGTGGCTGCGCAGTGGCCTTGGGTTTCGGTGCCATCTGACGTGCACCTGGGACCTCGTGTCACAGCGTGCTCCAGAAGTCCCTTTGAGGACCGATGCCCGCATGGCACTGCGGCACCCGGCTCCGAGCACCCACGTCCACGCAGCAGGCGCTTGCCTTGTGCTCTCTGCAGCCTTGCTTTCTTCTTTTTCCCCTGTAGCTCTGCCTCCTCTTCTTCTCTCCCACAGCTTTTCCCTCCACCCAGGAGCAGAGCGAAGCTGGGCTGGGGCTGGCTTGCCCCAGCTTTCTGTGTCTCTGGCCGAGCCGCAGCCTGCCTTTACTGACTCGTGCTTCCACTGAGGGCTTATTCCTATCGCTGCTTTTGCTTTCTAGGGTTTGGTGGGCCATACAAATGAACAGAAACCATAACTGTAGGGTTTTGAAGCAACGCTTGGCTTATATCACTGCCTTTGTATTTTTACATATCCTTCGCAAGTTCATTATAAATTTCTGTGTGCTCCTTACTTCGCTGTCTTAATAGCACAAGCTGTTTTGCCTAGCTCTATCTCGCTGTCCTATCTGGTGGTTTGTATTTACCAGACACAGGCGGGTTGTGAAGAGTTGCGTAAGCCGGTTTCTATGGTACGTTTCTATTTGCCGCCTGCTTGACTGAAAAAATATCTTTTTCAGTTAACACACTGGGTTTGGTTCTGCATCTTTTGTTTCCTTCCAGATGCAATCTCAGAAACATAGGAGGGACCGCAAGGCTTTGGGGGGGAGGAAAGGCCTTTTGAAATAGCCCTTTTACCCAGCTAACAAATACATTGTCCCTGCTTGAACGCTGCAGGAAACGTAACGTCCTGAAAAGCCTCTTTCCCTGTACCCAGCTACTTTCCATGGCACTGCTTTATCATAAAGGAGATAAAACTGTAAGCCTCTTTCTATACATACATTCATCCTGTTTCTGGGCTGGTTTCCTAAGGAAACCGGGGTCTGTGCTCACCATCACCTTGTTCCCCTCCTTCCCAAGCTGCTGTTGAGCCTCTGGCTTACTTCTGCCCCATTTAGAAGAGAGGGCAGAAAATTAAGTTCTCACAGATTTCACAGGAAAGGGGAGAGGCCTATTAATGACCCCAATGAGAGATGTGGTGGAGTGGGAGCCCACCCCTTGCTAGACACTCAGCAGGCCACTCCGGAGAGGGATGTTCTGAATGCCCCGCTCATGCAAAATTGCTTTAAATGGAGCTTGCAGCTCAGCAGACACAAATGCATCCAAGCAAGTCCATAGGAAACTGCTCACGGGACTGCCTGTTTCCAGCAAATCTCTCTGGCTAAGAATATCAAGCAGCAGAAGCAGGGACCGGGCAAGCAGAGCCTCTCTAGAAGGGCCTGGACGGGCAGCAGCAATAGTGGCACAAGTGATGCATGATGAAATGTGTATTTTTGGGCGACAGAAGACCACAGTCCTCAGGAGGAAAGGCTTCTGTTTTCCACAGCTGCATGAAGCAGTGGAAAGGAAGGCTGTAAGATCACGGGTGAACAGCCAGAGGAGCTGAGAGTAGGCACACAGCGTATACACCCCAAAGCAGTCCCGGACCTGTGATTCATGCAACATCCACCACAGTGGATTTTGCCACGCAAGGGGGATGAGCAAAAGCAAGGGCTGCCGATGCCCTTCAGCGAGCATGTCTGAGAGCAGCCTCCCATTTGCCAAGCGGCATGAAATAGGGTGTGCAAAGGCTCTGCGGGTGGTCTGCTGCCTCGGCCCCCCCGCACCGGCAACACAGGGTGTTCCCCATGCACCTCCTCTTCCTCCCATTCAGCACAGGGAAGGCATTGCCCTGCACTGGTGCCTGGCAGCCCACCGTCATCCCACGGGACCTGGCAGATTCACCAGCCCAGTTCCTGGGCAACGAGGACGCATATCTTTTGGAGGATAAAGCTAAACCACCCCCCAGCCGTGCTTTCCAGGGGGGGAACGGGGCAGCAGTGGTGAGGAGAGGCGCACAGGCCAGCACTAGCAGCAGTTCCCCCATGGTGGCCCGAGCACAGGTCACTTGGAAAGTGACCCCAAAGTGGTGTACAAAGTGTTCCTGAGACCCAGGTTATCCCCTACACGAAACAGCGTGGGTGCCCCGATGCCATGTGGCCGTTCACAGGACGTAAGGCAGCCTCAGCTGTTCCTGAGCACTTCCCACTGGCAGCTGTAATTCCCTGCCCAAAGTATGTAAGGACATTTTGATCAAAACATGTTTTCTTCTCATATGCTGTTCCTTCAGCCAGGGCTCACTGCTGTCTCATTTTGCCTGGGAGAAATACTACATATGCTTCAAGCATAGCACAGGTACAAGGCTGAACCTTTTATTTTTAAGCTGTAATAAACTAAATTTTTAGAGGAGAAGAACCATCAAGGTAGAATCTACTCTCACGGTGTATGGTTTGAAAGCAGAGAAAGCATACAGCTCCTGCAGGAGAGGAAGCTGTTTCCAGGCTCTCTTCTCCTTGGAGTATGCCCTCTCACAAAGACGCTGCGGTGGGCAGCGGGCAGCCAGTGCAAGATGAGGGATCAGGTACCCTTACATCAGAGCAACCTGCTCTGAACCAGCCCAGTCATCATGGTGCTTTGCTGTAGGAAAAGGTGCACAGCCTAAAAGGTTTGGGCATTTGCAGAACTGGTTTTGCAATCTACAGTTTAAAAAACCAACAAGCAAACAAAATTTAAACTGGAAAGTAATTGCAAGGTTTTTTCTCCTAAAAAGTGAAAGAAATATGGGAATGGGGAAAAGTACAAATTTCTGTTTCAACAAGCAACAGCCTCAAGTTCTGAGCAGCTGGAGGGGTGGGGGGTGGGAGGGGACACAAAAAAAACGAGGCCCAGGATAAGCAAACCAAAATTTACTTTGAGGGTTATATCTTGTTTACAAGGTTCAGAAGAGCACAAAAGACAGAGAAAGCATCTGCCCACAATCACTTCATGCACTTCAGCAGCCTACAAATGAGATCTAAACCAAAAATAATCAAACCAAACAACTTCCAGAAGGAAAGTTTTCTGTCAAAACCTCCTGACTGCTCAGCAGCAGCACCCAGACTATGCTTTAACAAAAGCTACCCTTTTTGAAAGGCTGGCGGGCTCTTAGCATGAGCTGCATCTGCCTGTCCGTGGCCACACAGGCCTCCTCACACCCATGACTGCAGCCGAGCTCTTCCTGGGAACATGAAGCAAAAAGAGATGTACAAATAGGTCCCTCCGTCATGGCCTTGACAGCTCATCACATAAGCTTTTTGCATTTAAATACATGAGGGGAAACTTTCCATGCCCTCCAGAAATCTCCCTGTCTCTGGGGCTCTTTTGCTGTTTGATGGAAACTCTGTGTCTCGCAGGCTATCAGTCGCTGAAGCTGTAAAATCACCTGCCTTGGGAAGTCAGACTTTAAGTTACAGGTACACAGATAAGGAAACAGCAGAAGGTCTTAAAGAAAATTTAATTGGGAAAAATAACAGTGCTGCAATTAAGAGACTAATCCACTGCAGAGATTCACCCATCTGTCTTGGCGATACCTCGCCACAGTCTGGAGGAGGCAAACATTGTAAGATGACCCATACATGCTTCAGTCAATTGCTTTATTTCCAGCCCTGGTTAGGAGCATAGTAATCTGTATGAAGCAATAAGAGTCAATTCTTGAGGACAAGGACATTTTAAAAAGGCATTTATATGTATTTATGAGCAGTAATTTATGAAAACCAATTCTGTCAATGGTATGCACCAAGGCTTTTGAGAACCGTTTGTATGAATCATGGGGCTAGGCCAGAAATAACACTGAAAAAAACTTACACCTTTAAAAAAACCAATAAACAACAGCAACAACAAGGAAAAAAGGCACTATATCGCACAGCTATTCTTTTTGCAGCAGTAAAGAGGCTAGACCTGCAATCACAGCCAGGGTCAGCGTGGGAACACCTGGCAGCTGCTCCCGCTGCAGTCAGCAGCTGCCAGAGCTGCTCCAGCAAGACAAGGTGTTTCTTATGTGTCCAGCAAGACAGAGTCTCCCACAGCATTTTTTTACATCTTTCGTGGAAAGCTTGGAATGAAGTGGAATCCTAAAGGTTGTGCTCTGGCAGGAGGAGCCCAACCTAGAGAGACACAGGTGCTGGGTTTGAGCCACAGTGCACAATGGTGTAGGAGGGCTGAGAAAGAGTGTTTGGATATAGCTACTCTGCCTGAGAGGATCATGCTGCTATATCCATCGTCTGCCAGCCAGCAAAGCTTCCTTAGGGAGTGTTCATTTTGGCTATGAATGGCATTATCCACTTCCCACTGGCTCCTATATACAGTCTATACATTAGATCATCTGTCTTGGAAGACTCATAGAATAGTTTGGGTTGGAAGGGACCTTTAAAGGTCATCTAGTCCAACCCCCTTCAATGAGCAGGGACACCTTCAACTAGGTCAGGTCGCTCAGAGCTCCGTCCAGCCTTGAACGTTTCCAGGGATCTACCAGCTCTCTGGGCAACCTGTTCCTGTGTTTCACCACCCTCACAGTAAAGAACTGCTTCCTTACATCTCATCTAAATCTACACTCTTTTAGTTTAAAACCATTTCCCCTTGTCCTGTCGCAACAGACCCTGCTAAAAAGTTTGTCCCCATCTTTCTTGTAAGCCCCCTTTAAATATTGAAAGAAGGTTTAGTTCTTCACTGTCCGTTTCTGCTTTGTGAATTAGCTGGGTACTAACACCAGTTTTCTTGTAAACCTGCAGAAAGGTATGCACCATAATAATACTAAAATTATTTGTGTATATAATGTTACAGTGAGGTTCAATCTGAGGTCCTTCTCAGACTCTCTTTTGTTGTTCATCTTCATTTAAACCTGAGTGCATATGGTTTATACTCTTACCAAGAGGCAGTTTAAGGCAAGTTTTATTTCATTCATGATGAAACATACCTTTTGTCATGAAGATCTCATTCAAAAAGGAATTAATCACTTTGCTTTTGCTATCTAAAATCTTTTTTCTAATAAAATTCCATTTTTAATACAGTTTTCACCTTCTCAAATCTAAGTCCACGCAATCCTTACTTTCTTCCCAAATATTTTGAATTATGAATTCAGTGATATGAGTAGTAATGTACAGAAAACAAGATAAACACACAATCTGCCTGCACCCAAACCCAGGCGGAGGTGCAAGCTCTCTCCAGAGCACCCCTGGCCAAGACAGAGGCCCTGCCAGAGAGTACCGGCACCGGGAAGATGCAGAAGCACCTTGGCCATCTCAGGGCTGTAGCTGAGCAAGATCCTGGCAACATGCGCTTTTACTGTCTCCTGAATTGCTTGTTTTGGGATAAGGTAGGTATGCATGGGGTACGTGGTGTACAAAGAACTATTGCTCCTTTTTCTTCATGAGATTTGTGGCTTCGGTTCTCTTTGCAAGGTCCAGCTTGCATTCAGCCCTGGGAGACGAAACCCAACCTGCAAACAGGGAGTGCCTAAATCAAATCTTCTGACAAGACTAAATGGGACACTCATGAAAAGAAGAAAGAAATGCTTATGCACCTGTGCTTGACAGGTAGATAGCCCTCTGTGGAAAAAAAAAGTAGAAAGTACCTTTAAAAAAACCACCTCTTCCTGACAAAAGTACTCGGATTAGTTCTGGAAACAGGTTCGTGGAGAATGGTGGCAAAATCCTCCTGGATTTTTCCCATGCCATGGGAAGGGAGTTTCAGCAGGAGTAACAGGATATACAAGTGCATCTGTAAATATGTATCTGTAAATTAATGACTTACAAGTTACTAGGTATGTTGTAGACTGAAATAAGAGAATTCCGGCAATGATTGACATTGACTTTAAAGCTGATTTAAAACAAACTGGAGCACAATTCTGAAGAAGAGTTGAACAAGACCTTTTCATTATGTCAGGCAGACTAAGTTTTACTCTCTCAGTTCCCAGAAGAGGCAGGGTTGCTCTCTAATTTCCAGGGGAAAATCACATGTAATATAATCCTTTGGTAAAAAGGACAGACCTCAGGGTGCAAAGGAAAACAAACTTCATTCCACAGGCAAAGGTTAAACAAAAATTCTTCTATTAGAAAACATATCCAATCTTCAGATATTAAGAGGAAGAGGGAATTACAGCTACAATAAAGAGAAACCAAGAAAAACCAACCAACCAAACAAGTTTTTCTTCTGGAAAAAAAGTAATATTCTGTTCAAACAATGAAGGGAACTGCCAGCTTTTTTTTTGCTTTTTTTTGCTTTTTTTTAATTTTTGAAAGAGTTTGAGTAAGTAGTATATGTTCTAATTTCTCCCATTCACAGTCTGACGATGGGCATCTTTTTTTTTCCTGCCAGCACATAATTCCCTCCGTCTCTCCCAACTCCAAAGTCCACACATATAAAATCACCCTCTGCGAAGCAGCAGGGTGTGACAAGCTGCGCACTTTTATCTACCAAGACCAATGAAATATGAAGCTTGCATGTTAAAAAGCATTAAAACATGTGTCCAAAACCAAAATTGATCCTACCGTATGTTTTGAGGCTTTCACCACACAGTACCACCAAATAAGAACATATTTTACTGCCTAGGAAGGCGGTTTTTCCACATCAGCTTGGTGCCTCCGTTATTTCAGCAGGAGCACATTTTGTCAGCTAGAGCGATGTTTTTGGGAGCCTGTAACCTGAGCGCTTCCCAGGAAGCCTGTAATAGCAGTCATGCTCTAGCTCATGCTTCTCATGTGTGAACTGCCACCTCTTTGGGTCTTTAATACTAATTAACCAACCAAAGAATAAATTAGATTTAAAGGAAAATCTCTGGGGAGGAAAGAACAGATTTGATTTAATTACAACAACAGATCTCGATGATTTTTTTATTAATACTAAGAATCTGCACGTAAACAAGTAATCTTTGTCCTAATAATTAAGCTCATTTGTCGCCACAGGTAATTTCCTGCCTGAAACAGCGGCTGTTGCTGTGGGAAGGTGAAGGGCTGAGCCAGCGAGAGTGGGAACAGAGAGACAGCATCTCATCGTGGCACTGCCCGCCTTCCCACGCAGGAATGCACCTCCTTTGCAACAGTGAAGCCTTGCTGCTGAGGGCTCCAGGATCCCCTGCAATGCCTGCTTTAATGCTCCGAGCATCTGTAAGGGCTCTTGGAGGGGAAAGCCAGTGGGCATGCCAAGTTTCTGGGGTGTCGGGAGGAAAACCTGGAGAATCTCAGAGCAAAGCAGCGGAGCAGGACATCCGTGCAGCTCCTCTTGTCTCCTACAGTTCTTCCAGCGCCTGTGAACTTACAGATGAGTCCCACAGAAATGCTGGGACAAGCAAGGATCTCTGTTCCACTGCCCACTGGCAGATACGAAAATTTTTTGCCTGTGAGACTGGAACACCCAAACCCCGCGTGCCTCATCTCTCATATTTACTGAGGCAAAGATCCCATGTGGGAGACGCATATGAAAAAAACACATAAAAGCATCTGAGGTATTCCCATAAAGCCTACACTGGTATGCAAGAAGGGGTTGGGCAGGCCTCCAGCTATCCTTGCTCCTGCATGAAAAGGATGGACTCCATGACCCCTTAAGATCCCTTTCAGAGCTTACCCTCTGTGTTCATAATTACTGGACCATGCCTGAATTTGCACTGTTTCACTAGAACGATGCTTATGCATTTTGTAAGGAAATGTACACCATAAAGGCAGTTGTATTATTATTATTATTATTATCCCAGTTGTTATTATTATTAACTTAAGAACTGCTGAAAGATGGATCATGGTTCCTCAGGAATGCGAATAATGTTTTTCTCAGGAGCTTCGATGGCCCAAGCAGTATCTGCAAATGAAGGAGAGGAGCAAACCAGCCACAGCAGAGAAACAGCTGCAGAAAAAGATGAACCTATTAACTGCAGCACCACCAAGTGTCAGCAGTGAAAATACCACCTTTCTACAGGAACTGCAAGAGAGAATGTTTAAAAAAACCTTGTTGGCATCTAAATGAAACCAGTTTAATTTTAAAAGTTTTTTAAAAGCTGTATCAATGTCTGGAACCTGTAAGCATTCTTCCAAGTGTCAAGATACGTTATGTTGTGTCAAGGTAATATTAGCACTTTCAGAAAATCAAATATATTCCCAACTAATAAGGGAATACTTTAAACAGGAATTTAGATTTAAAATTTCTCAACATTTTGAATGGGTCCATATTTGTTAACTACGTATGCACAAGCACACACACAAGTAGTCAGCAGCTGCCATGCACTGCGACGTTTGCAAGAGTCAGCTTTCAGCACAGATGGGGATTTGTGTCACGTAACAGGGATGGGCGCAGCATGCGGCAACCACCAACAGAAGCTATTTCAGAGAACATCTTTCTCTTTTGGAAGTGTGTTATACTATTGCAGGTGTGCCAGAGCCTTGTAGACATAGCTCCCTTCTCATATTAGAGGACTTGATTGCACCTGGGTCTCGAGAGTCACATCCTCTGGCCACATGCTGATGCATCTGGATGTCCCCTCGGGGCTCTGGATCAGAGGAGCTAGGGCATTGCTAGTGGCCCAGCGGAGCTAGGGACGTGCTTTTGCCTTGCGTCCTGGTTTCAGCTAGGATAGACTAATTGTCTTCCTAGTAGCTGGTATAGCACTGTGGTTTTGAGCTAGGTATGAGAAGAATGTTGATAACACACACTGATGGTTTCAGTTGTTGCTAAGTCATGTTTAGTCTAAAGTCAAGGATTTTTCAGCTTCTGATGCCCAGCCAGCAAGAAGGCTGGAGGGGCACAAGAAGTTGCGAGGGGACACAGCCAGGGCAGCTGACCCAAACTGGCCAACGGGGTATTCCATACCATGTGACATCACGCCTCGTATATAAACTGGGGGAGTTGGAGTGAGGGGGAATCGGTGCTTGGGGACTAACTGGGAGTCAATTGGCGGGTGGTGAGCAATTGCGTTGTGCATCACTTGTATATTCCAATCCTTTTATTATTACTGTTGTCATTTAATTAGTGTTATTATTACCATTATTAGTTTCTTCTTTTCTGTTCTATTAAACCGTTCTTATCTGAACCCACGAGTTCTAGTTCTTTTCCCGGTTCTCTTCCCCATCCCACTGGGTGGGGAGGAAGTGAGTGAGCGGCTGCGTGGTGCTTAGTTGCTGGCTGGGGTTAAACAATGACACCGTGTCAACAACTGTCAGGGACAGTCCATGACACCACCACCTTTTTTTTTTCAGGGTGTAGTAAGCAAAAGCAATGGTTGATGGCTTTTTTGATTTCCAAGTAATGTGAGATTCTCAGTCCCTTACTGTTAGCATTTATCTACAGGTGCCTTTACATGCTATGCAAGACAAGTCAAAGAAGTGTCCTTCTGCTCCTCTGCTGCTGTGCTTGGTTGATCCGAGACCAAAACCTTCACCAGGAATGGAGAGACACAGTACTTCCAGGTAAAACAAAGAAACCCTCGTAACCCACGTATTTCCACGGCACATTTTGACAGTAAAGAACCGAGGCGGGGGGGGGATTGGGTGGGGTGGGGTGTGATTTTTCACATCCTAATTGGTCTTGTCTGGCTGCAGTTGCACTCTGCTGTTCATGCCAGTGCCGGTAGCTGTGCGTGCTCCTGCCAAGCATCTCTTCCCTGGCAGGACTGGGAGAAGGGGAGCACCGTGCTACCACGGCTTCCCAGCCCTGTGCTCAGCTCAGGGTTGCTCTGGCTGCCTCACCCCTGCAGCAGGCTGCCACAGGAGCACATCCTTGGCCTTCTAATTAATTATGTCATGTTTGGAAATGGGACATAGGCTCCCAAGTCACTGGTGTAAGTCTGAAAACATTACTGTAGCTCATGTATGAAAGCAGAGCTCACAGCTGTGGAAAGGAGAGAGCTGAGGACAAAGCCCCATCTCAGAGTGCTGTGACCAGGCACGATGAGCTGCAGACCACTGTACTTGGCACTTTCCTTGGGGCCTCCATCCCATGGATGTCCGTCTACAGGAGCCTGAAAATCACGAACACCTGCTGTTCTCTGTGTGTGTGTGTGTTTTCTGGATGTGGCTTCCCCTTCATTTTTTTTGGAGACAGGTTCAGACATGGGTGTGTCAGTTGGCTTCATAACTGCATGAAGCAGGGGGAAGAGTTTGCTCTCTCTTTATTTCTGATATTTCTGATCGTAATCATCTTGATCATGATTTACTTACAGCACAACCACATACATGCTCCCTCTTCTGATAATCCTGGTTCTCCTGGTGATTTGCACAAACAACAGTCCCATGGCAAACGCCTATAATCACATCACTTGTCCTGCTGAAAGCCCTCAGTGAAAAATGGGCAGTTTGTAACACCCACTACTGAAAGCTATGTCATGTTTGCCATTGAACGGCTCCTAAAATGATCATGTAGACCAAGCACCACCTGCTGCCCAAAAGAATTAAGCTCTTTAAATCTGTAACTACCAAACCCAAGCTAACTGCATCAGGTCTCATCAAATAACCTGCCAAAAGTCTGAAATAACCTGAGGGGACCTTGCAAGGACACAATGTAAACCTGGTCCTGCAGTCCTTATTCTCTCATACTCTCCTACAGCCTTCACAAAAGCATAGCAGCACTATTCCTACCCCAAAATGAAGAATAAGGCATTCAGATTCATAAGACCAGTCCTCAAAAGACCTCATGGGCCTTTGCCAAACACAGCAGGAAAGATACATCTGTAAACCTTACTTTCTTAACTCATTGTGTTACGCTTACTCTTCCAGAAAGCTCAAGACCACTTACAGTTCCTGCAAAGTAAAAATAAGACATTCAAATTCAGCTTTGAACTTGCTTCAGACTATCCTACAGACCAGAGGGGGAAATGCGCTTGTCAGTATTTCATGTGCTCCTGATCCTACCTGTAACTGTAACCCCGTAAGAGGGAACAAAAGACTTGCCCAGAAATTAAGAATAAAGGCACTGAAATCCCTTCCTAGGTGACTGTCTTGGAGGATCTCTCAAGTCGCGACAGGAAACTGCTGCTGGGATCTGATTTTCCTGAACTGTCCTGTTGCTCCGATAGTTTGAGTAAAACCACTCATTGTTTTCAGACCTACCTTCCCTTTACCTCAGGGAGCCTTACCACACACGGCAGGAAAGATGCCTCCAAAGTATCTTTTCCAAACCCTGAACTGAATCGTAACCGTCAGCCTACGAGAGCTTAAACAGCAATGGCTCCTCCAAGTTTAAGAGCCAGGCATTCACATAGGACTGTACCGATCTCGTGGCTTTGCAAAATACAGCGGAAAAACACGCTTCTGCAACACTTCTTTTCCCAGATCCTAAACTTAGCCTTAACCTCAACTGCTCCTCTGGATTTATGACACCTCACACTTTACAAATAAAGTGTTTCTTGGGGCCAGTTCGCTGCTTATTTCTGAAAAAGGTACCAGGAACACATGCCCCTCCCTGTTCCCAAACCTCCCTTTCCAAACCTGCACTGTGCTCACCTTTCCCTGTGTGAAACCTTCCCAAAAACCAACCGATGGAATTTTCAGTGATGTTCTTTCTTCAGCCACCACCCTGCGTGCCCCCCAGCCAGGGAAAGCCTGAGGCACTCCCCAAGCAGAGGGAAACAATCTCCGAGGGGTCCAGGCTGCATCGCTAAAGCCACGGCTGCCCCCGGGGGTGGTGGGGGTCGGGGGGGGG
>VYZV01011619.1:4195-19448 GCA_013401275.1 Pandion haliaetus
GGGGCCCCCTCGGCCCGGGCCCCGCCTTAGCCCGAGGCCCCTCGGCCGCGGAGGACCTGGCGCCGCCGCCTCACGCCTGCCCGTCCCGGGGTTCCGCCGGCCCCCGGCCCGGTTCGCTCCCCCCACGCCGGCCGGGGCGGGGGCATCGGAGGGCCCGCTCCCCCCTGCGGCCCTGCCGCTAACGCCCCGTGTCTCTTTTCCAGCCAAGTCCTGATTCGGAGCAGAGTCCTTCGGGAAAACGGAAAATACATTCCAAAGCAGGTACGGGGCGGCGGGAGCCGCTTTGTGCTTTACCGAGAGGGCAACTGGGAAAGGAGCACGAAGCGAGAGGCTGTGTCAGCGGGGTTAGAGGTACTCCCGGGCGTCGGGCAGCTCCTGCGCCAGCGCCCCGTGGGGTCGGAGGGTCTGGCCGGGTCCCCCCTGGCCCAGCGTGGTGTCTGGAAGCGCAGTCGGTAACGGATGCTTAGGAAACCCGGACGCAGGACCACTCTACGTGGCTTTTCCCTGGTGTTAACGTTAGCTTCCACTGCTTGGTGTTTTACCTGGGTACTAAAACGAAGTCTGCGTCCAAACCGTCGTGTTTAGTATCTGCCAACAAATACAGGGAGATTTAATAACAGCATGGGATAAGGAGGTGGCCGTACAGTGTCAGCTGTGGTGTTTGCTGAACTAAAAATCTGTCGTTCATATTGGCTCAGCCGCTGCCAAGTATGTATATTGTAAAATCCAGAAGTCAGCTGGGGGGAGTGAAAATGTCCGATGTACCGGTATCAGTACTGAACCAGCAAGAACTTTTCACAAAGCGCTAAAAGCTCTTTAATTAATGGGGATTCTTCTTCAGAGAAGCCTTAGAGTTATTTTAAGAATTTTAGAAAGCCAGAGAGCTGCTACTCTGGATCCAGGGAAACAGAAAAGTGAGGAGCTTTAGAGCACACGGGCAGTGAAGTACCTCCCCAGGAAAGAAGGATGTGTTACGGAAGAGCTCATAAGATGCCTGCATGTCTGAGCAAGAAATAATGCTTCTGTTCTTTCATTTCTGACAGTGTTGGCATTGGCTTTTTTCGTTTTCAGTCTTTCCTGACCCGGAAATACTATTTTAATAACCCAGAGGATGGATTTTTTAAGAAAACGAAAAGAAAGGTAGTGCCTCCTTCACCAATGACAGGTATGTTAAGGTACCATAAACATAGCTGGGCAGAAAAACTGTTAAGTTTCTGCCAACGTAGGAAGGTGAATCAAGTTCACAAAGAGCTCAATGAATGTGAGGGAGGGCGTGGGACTGTGCAGGTGGGTATTGGGGAGGAGGGGGGAGCGAGAGCCCTCTCTTTGGTAGCGACATGTTAGCTCACTTCATTTTGCTTAACTTCAACCTCCGGCTGCCTGCAGTGTCTCACGAGACCGCGACCACCTCAGTGTTGCCAGAAAAGGGAAGTCCTGCTCTCACTCGTGTCCTTCGATCAGTTTTTTGCACCAGCTCCTGCAGGACCTTCTCTACACTGATTTAACTTTTTAATGTGGCCAGAGACCTCAGCAGCAAATTAGCTGGATAGTTCATTGTCCCTTTTCTAACTAAATCAGCTCGCAGACGGGTCAAGCAAGTTCAGCGATCTGGAGCAAGGGATGGTGTCAAACACAGACAAAGCAGCTGGGGTCAGACACAGCAGAGAACACAACACCCTTTTGGCGCCAGCAGCAGCCTCTTAACTCATTTTGCAAAGTATTTTACAACAGTGGAAACTAATAGATGTGGGATAGGACTGTTATCTCTCGTGCAGATTCTTAATTAAAATAGCTGACGTTAGAGAAGTAGTGTCTTGTTTCCCTTTATTATGATACAGTGCTACTTGACATCAAATCTGTGATTTGCAGATCCTACCATGTTGACAGATATGATGAAAGGGAATGTAACCAATGTTCTGCCTATGATCCTCATCGGTGGTTGGATCAACATGACGTTTTCGGGGTTCGTCACAAGTAAGTGTCTGCAATAACATAGCCCATGGCTCTGGCCGTGTTTCTGATGGTGACCTCGAGGGTCTGGGCTGCGCCAGAGCTTTTCTCCTCTACCTGAAAGCAGCTGATTGGAAGCAGCGAGAATTTGGCTTGTGGCACTTCTGCTATTCACCCCCTGAACGGCATTGGAACAGGCTGCCCAGGGAAGTGGTTGAGCCGTCACCCCTGGAGGTATTCAAAAAGCGCATAGACAGGGCACTTCATGACACGGTTTAGTGGGCATGGCTGATGGTTGGACTTGATGATCTTAAAGGTCTTTTCCAACCTAAATGATTCTATGATTCTGTGATTCTATGATTGATTTGCTTGCCCCATAGCAAAGGAGGGAAAATTGTTTTCAGAGTATTGGCCATGGTCACAAAGAAAATAGCTCGTGTATTCAGGAACAATTGTAGTGGCAAAACCAATATTTAAATTTATTAGAACTGCCTAAACTTCAAGTTGATACAGTGGATTTTCCTCTGAACCTGTCCAGAGAGTTGGTTAGTGTGTAATGCAGAGTGTATGCATCAAAATTCCTAAAATTCACAGTTCTGGTTTTTTGTCTTACTGTTCATGTGGTGACTGTTTCATTAACAAAAGACATTCCCCTTCACAGTCACTGAGACAATACCTGTGATGGTTTGGTCATCCGACTGAGTTTCAAAAAGTCTTTTCGTATTAAAATAAACACAGGAGGACCGCAGCTTTTTCAAAAGTACACGTTAACTTGTTATTGTATGCTTTGCATTCAGACTACATTAGATTTAATAAAAGTACTATCTACTCGCTTTGCCATTTGCTTTGCAATTATGTAGTGTCACTTTGTGAAACTGGGCTTTTTTTTTTTAACCTGCAGCAAAGGTGCCGTTTCCTCTGACACTGCGTTTTAAACCGATGTTGCAGCAAGGAATTGAACTGCTCACTTTAGATGCGTCCTGGTAAGCCTGTGTCCTCAGCAAGCAAGGTCAAATATTCACTTGGAAATTTTTTAATGTGTTAATAACCCTTGAATGGTCTGTGCGTGCTTCTGAAATGAGATCACAAGCCAGCTCTGAACTGAAATCAACCATGCTTGTTCTGATTTATCAGGGTGAGCTCTGCTTCCTGGTACTTCTTGAATGTGTTTGGACTCAGAAGCATTTATACTCTCATCCTGGGCCAAGATAATGGTAAGACACTGTCATTTCTGTGAAAGAGCTGGCTGCTTCTTCCATGGGATGGCTTCTGAGGGAGGCTGGGGAAGGATTTCTAAATTTCCAGCCAAAAGCTCTCAAAAGCCTCTCTCACTTCTGTGAAGTTACTCTCCACTGGCCAGGCTTGACATCACCTGCAGCAAGTACCCAAATCTTCTGTGCCAGCTGTTGGCTAACTGCTTGTAAACTTCCGTTGTAATTAACCCATGCTTTCATTCCCATCAAACTGGTGCGCAGAAATTTTGCTCTCAGGCTTGCTTTTATTTCTAGCAAGTACCAGTTTTAAGTAAAGCTGCAAAGATTTCCTAATGCTAGATTTGGCTCAGGACAGATACTGTTTCTGGGGGTACTGGGAATGCAGAAGACCATATTTTCCTCAATTTGTCTCCATATTTTATGTAAATTTAGCTAAGATGTAGGGGGTGGGAACAAGATGTCTTGTGAGAACTCTTTCTGGCACGTTAGCATTGCATCCTGGGTGTTTCTGCAACTTTCTCGTCTATAGCTAGAAACTAGCCTGGTGGCACTGTGCTCCAAGAAATGCTGTTTAAATGACACAAATAAAAATCAACCTCTCGTTTCTCTTTTGTAGCTGCCGATCAGTCTAGGGTGATGCAAGAACAAATGACAGGGGCAGCAATGGCCATGCCAGCAGATACTAACAAAGCATTTAAGGTACAGTATTTCCACCTGCATTCCTGTTTGCTGTGAACTTACAGGATTGTAGGCTATACGTAACTCGGCCTCTCCCTGCATCAAGTAAAGGAATTGCTCTGGATTCCTGTTCCTAAAATTAGAGCTGACAGCTGGTGAAGGGTACGGAAGTTGCCCTGGGTCTGGCAGAGCCCTAGTACCCTGAAGTAAACCTGATTAGTTAGTCATTCCTAATACAAAAGCTGAATTCATGTGCCATCTTCTGCTTTTGCAGAGGAAGACTTTTTCTTTCCCTTGAGATCTAGTTCCAAAGCAGAAGGTGGCTCCCAGAAAGTTCTGTTGATAGTGCAGCTGAGCACAAGTCCAGCAGGCACATGATGGAACTTGGGTAAGAAAATCAAGTAAGCAAGTTAGCTCAATGGAAAATTAGTCAGGATTTGACTGTGTCTTGAAGTTCTCCTAAGCAGTCTCCATAGGCACTTGCTTATTAGACTGCCTCTACTTTTCACAACCCTAGTTTATGCATGAAGGAAGGTCCTGGTTTCTGTTTTTATGGACCATCGTAGAGATTTACCCACGCACAACTTGCTGCCTGGGAAGTCAGCATGGTCTGCTCCTGCAGTTTCTTGTATTCAGTAACCTTCCTGGTTAAAAAAACTCCACATTGCCCAGCCAGAGGCTCAGCCAGGGAAGAGGGTGGCTGCAGTTTGCAGCTCTGCTGGAGCAAGTGACTGTTCGGTCACAAATTGTCAGCGCTGAGGTGCAATTCCAGCCAGTACCATGCGCTCTCCTGGCTCACATCCCTGTGCTTCCTTTCCGGTACTGGCTACCCAGAGCAGTTTTGCCGTTGAGCCCTGTAGGGACCTAAACCTGCTACGTGGTCCCCTGCAGGAACAAAGAGAGCAAGCCCATATTGTTCTGGTCAAGAAATACAAATCTCTTGCTGGGCATCGCATGATGTGATTTTGCAGGCTGTATGCAGCTTATTCCATGATACTTACTGGAGCAACACTAATGGACTAAGAGGAGGAGAGATTTCTATTCATAGGTGGTGGAAAATGAGTAGTGGGGGAGATCGTTCTCATATTTAGGATGAAATTCTGTTCTTAGGTCTTGGGCTACTATGAACACCTGGCTTAATGAATTAATAAACTTTGCAGCTCCAGGGAGCTTGTCGGTTGGAGAACAGTCTAATGAGGCACATCAAGTCTGTGATCAGTTGCAGAATTCTTGGCCTGTAACTGTTTTTATCAAATGTCTCTGAACTGAAGAATTAACTAACCACAACAAAGCACTTGACCCCCACCCCAGAACAGAATTGTCTGTTTCCAGAGACAGTTGTTTTAGAAGAAATGGCATATTGCAAAAGATTAGAAGGTTCTAAAGAAGTAGATAATGTAATTTTGCAATTTTTATAATGTACTTGTATTGACCATCTAATGCCCAATTAAGCATAAAACACTGATTTCAGAGAGTTGACAGGATTGCCAGGTTTTTAATAGAACTTTTTTTTTGTTGCAGTTTTTAAGGTAAGCGCTGCTTTGTGCAGTTCTTGTCTAACTACTTTAATACTGTGTTGCTTTCCTTTCTCTACCTGTTTATTATCAATGCAGACAGAATGGGAAGCTTTAGAACTGACTGATCATCAGTGGGCCTTAGAAGATGTAGAAGAGGAGCTTATGGCAAAAGACCTCCATTTTGAAGGCATGTTTAAGGAAGAACTTCAGACCTCCATCTTCTGAATTTAAGAATATGCTTTTGTCTCTTCTTGTAAAAGTAATTTGAAAAGAAATCTGTTCCTAAAAACTATATAATGTATTTTAGCAAGGCTGAGAATAAAAGAAAAACACCGTGTTCAGAACTGTAGTTACCTAACTTTGATTTGAGCCCGAGGACTGAGTATGTTGTATTTGAGCCAAAGGCTCTCAGTGTGGGTTTCTAGCTGGAGTTCTGTTTCTATTCCTGGGAAATGTATGCTGGAGAAAAGATGTAAAATTTCTAGTTCTAGTACAGAAAGAGCAAGCTTGCTTGACTTAAGGAACTTAAAATTCCCTGAGACTGAAAAGATACAAATAGTGCCTCTGTTTCTGGTTTTATGCTTTTGAACAAATGCATAGCTCGTTATCCTTTGCTTTTGAACAATTAAGACAATATCGTCACATTAGCAATTCAAAACTGACTTAGTGACGAAGTATCTAAGGCAGCTTCAGATGGGGTTTCTGAAAGCAGAGGTTGTCCTTCCTCTTTATACTTTTTTTTTTTTTTTTTTTTNCCTGTTACAATAATCAGATCTTGAAGCTTTCTCAGAAGAAAACAAAAGCAAGAGGGAGATACTCACCACTTGCCCACAGGAAAGCATGCGACAGCTTCCCCTTCCTCTCGGAGCCAAGCCTGCACCAAGGCTCCCCAGTGCTGCAACATCCCCTCTGCTTTCTTCTGCCCTGGTCAACCCACTGGTGGACACACCAGTGGTCACAGGGGCAACTTCTCTGGCAACGGAGAGCCACAGATGGCATTTCTACGCAGAGGTAGCAAACATACAGACTACTTCCCCGTTAATTTAATCCTTCCCAAGTCCACTTATAAGCAGCTGGATATATGCCTAGCAAGGAAGGGTGCCTGGCTGTTCCTGGTAGTCCCTGCTCAGGTATTTACTCTGCCAGGTGGGGAATATAAATACCTTGCTTTAAGGCTCCTGCCTGACCATCTTGCACTGTAGAGAACAGGGAGCAACTGTTCCTGGCTAGTCCTTCTGCAGGGGCTCCTCAGATCGCTCTTCCTCAGGGAGAAGAGTCCTAACCTGGGGAAGTGCTTCTTACACAGATGCTCTTCCATACTCTGTAGCTGTTGTTCCCCCCCCTGCCCTTTACTCTGAGCCCTTTTTTTGGCAGGTGAAATTACACAGCCTCTTCAAAGCAGGAGCTGAGCTAGGTCTGAGACACAGCCTGTTTTCTGTTCTTACCAAAATTGTCTCCCCTCTGAACAAGAGCCTTAGCTCAGAGATGTTCTTTTCTGCCTCAGAGACCGCTTTCGTGAAGGCTAACAACAGTGCTTCACTGACAACATGATTTGTGTTTCAGGTTATTTTTCCCTCCCTTTTGCAATGGGAAATTTCATTTTGCTTCAAGCCCTCCATGTTCTTGTATAAACGTGCTGGTTTTGGCTGGGGGCAGAGTTAATTTTCTTCACAGTAGCTGGTATGGGGCTATGGTTTGGATTTGTGCTGGGAAGAGTGTTGGTGACACAGAGATGTTTTAGCTATTGCTGAGCAGTGCTCACACAGAGCCAAGGCCTTTGCTGCTTCTCACCCCACCCCACCACTTTGCTTTGCTTGCGTGCGTGGCTTTTACTTTACCTATTAAACTGTCTTTATCTCAGCCCACGAGTTTTCTCACTTTTACCATTCTGATTCTCTCTCCCATCCCACCGGGGGGGATTGAGCGAGCAATCGCATGGTGCTTAGTTGCCAGCTGGGGTTAAACCATGACAATAAGCCATTCCCGCAAGCCTGCTGACACAAAACGCCCAAACACCTCCGCGTCTGAAAGCTGCCACTTTGCTTTCCCTTCTTCCCGTGATGGGTTTCATGCCACGCTTTGGAGGTCAGCATTTCATAGCGAAGCTCACCATCTGCTGTTCTACATTATGGCTCTTCTACCCATCTCCAAGGCTTCAGCTAAGATCAAGCTCCTCCACTATTACACTGTAATCATGACATGAAGACTTCAAACCTTCTTACTGGGGCTTCACAGCCCACCTTGACCTGCAAGATTTTGACAGTCCATCAGATTCCCTGCACGCACAACAATGCTAAATGCATGCAAGCCTGTTGCATTTAACTTCCTCAGTCTTTTCCAGCCAGCTCTTGTATACGTGTTCAGGTTGCCTTCAGGAGGAAATTGCAGTGACTTTCAGGACAACTATTTCAGTGGTACAGCCACAAGCAGCCTTGACACTCCTGGAGAAAACGGACAAAAGGAAGGCTAGGACCCCCCTGCCCAGATCTGCAGAGGAAGAGGAATGATGAGGAAGCCATAGCTGAGGCTGCCCAGCACTGCAGAAAGGCAAGGAAGGGCTTTGCTACAGCACCAGGTTATCAGCAACCCTGGAGTGAGTACGAACTCTTAGGTGTACAGAGCGGTGCAGGGAACATCTGTTTTTCTCCCAAACCTCTACTAAGAGAGCAGGGAAGCGCTGGCTCTGCAGGACTTGCCCTCCCCAAGCCAAAAGAGCTCCTGGAGCACCCGGCATCCCCACAACCAGCAGTCTCAGGTCACATAATGGAAGCTGAAAATACAACAAAACCCAGTTTCAGTGCAAACCACTCTTTAATTTTCCTCTTTGTACAATAGAGCCAGCCACTTACAAAGTGCTAGTCTAAAAAACAGGTCTGGTATTACAGCACACACACACACCAGCTGAAACCCATCAGCTCAGAGGCAGAGAAAGTAAGAGCTGGGCCACTTTTTCTGCAGTACAACAGTCTGTTCAGCAGCTGAGCATCAGAGATGTAGCCCCACTGATGTGTTTCTCAGTGTCAGCACAGGTAGGGAGGCAAGGAGACCAAAGGCTATTTCAGATTGATTTTTCTTTTAAAAAGGTCTTTTACTCCCCTTCCTTTCCTCTCTTCCCCATCTTGGAATGCCCACATGATTTTCTTTCAGGGTAAAACAAACAAAAAAATGCTGATCAGAGTAATTCAGTGCAGTGCTACAGCTTAAAAATTGCTTTTTGGATGCTCCCCTCAGTAAGGAGGAAAAAAACAGAAATACAGTATTAAGAGTTGTAAAAACCCCAAACAACCCCAAAACCAGAACAGCAGAAGCAATTAAGCAATTCTGACCTCAAAATTCAAATTTCAATGCTTTAAAAGCAAAATTCCGCAGAAGAGGATCACAACACTAGTGTGCCAGCTAGAGGCTGCTCTCCCTCCTCCTCTCTATGGCCTCCCAGTGCCCTGGCTAAGGGGCTGCATAGTGCTGTCCTCCCTTCCCATTGCTCGGAGCCAGAGAAGACAGCAAGTAGCTGGCTGGGCTTTTGCTCAGCTGTGGCACAGCAGAGGTGCGGGGATGAGCACACAGCAACTTCCTACGGGGCTTGTCGCAGAATGCTGCAGAAAGGGAGCTGAGCTGGTGTATTTGGAGTTAAACGGATGACCGCTGTTATGCTGACCATCAGAGAAGGTTATGGTCAGCAATGAAGCCACAGGGACCGCACGCAGAGGACCGAGTGGCTGCAAGCACGCGTTTCAGTGGCAAAAAAAGCAGGGCGGTAGCCTGTCTTAGCCTTTTGTTCTGCCAATGCGCCTGGCTCCAAGAAGGAAAAACCCTCCTGTTTGGTTCACTACCTTGAGCTAGATCCTTCCCTAAAAAAACAAGACTAAGGCTCTAGATTTTTCCCATTTTTCACAAGGAAGACCAGTTCTCCACTGAGGACTGATGTGATCTAGTGCTCACAGGAGTCCTCATTCCAGAAGAAAGCTGGACTCCGAGTCCTACAAGCAACACAGACAGTAAAGGAGGACAGAGGGAAGAGCATTTGCCAGCTGCACCAAAAGGATAGAGCAGAACTATTGAACAGCTACCATCACACCTGCAGCCTCACAGATGATGGAGTATGGGATCTAAAGGGCAGCGCTCAAGGGAGGAGGAGAAAGGCTGAAAGAGCAGTCCAAAAAAAACAAAAGTCGCAAGAGGAATAGCTGAAAACTCACACAATCCATTGCATTGGGCTGTCACCCTTACAGGTGACAGCTCTGGGGACACAGTGCTGAGCTTTGCTGGAGAAAAAGCTCCAAGGAGTCACAAAAATGATAAAGGGATAAAAATGCTGCCACTGCACAAACCATAGGAGAAATGGTGGAGGCAGAAAAGTGCTTACAGAGCAGCCTGGAAGTGGGAGGTGTAAGAGAGGCCAAGAAATCACCAACCTTATGGATGACATTTTCTCTGCAGAAGAATGGGAGCCAGAGGCAGAACAGCTGTATCCTGCATTGCTGTGCAGATCAGCCTGCACATATGCAATACCATAGGCAGGTATGATTCGCTTCTGGTAAAATTTCCTACCTTACAGGATACAGTGTTCGCATGAAAAAGGCCAAGTCAAAACTGCCCAGAAGAGCCTTCTAATGCATCAGTGAAAGGACACGAGAAAGAGAAATATCTCCTGCTTAGCGAGGGGACCAAGGTATGATGGCAGAAACTGCAACAGACAGGCCAGATGTATAAAAATTTGAACAGCACTTCCAGAAAGGGTGCAGCAAGCCTCCCTGACACAGGCAGCGCCCAACAGCAACACCAGCGGGTTGGCAGGAAGCCCCCATGCCGATTCACAGAATCGTACCCACCGTACTCCTCCGCAGGCCCCTGCAAGGCTCAGCTGTGACCTGGCCTCCAGCTCAGGCTGTACTCTCCTGACCCCAGCTACAACCCTCAGCCCCAGACCCACAGCCCAGCTCAGCCCCGACCCCTGCCTCTAGCCACACAGCTCAGCCAGATTTTAAAAAGAACTTTATTGAAGCTCCAATATATATTATTTTTGGCCTCTAAATACCCAAGTGTCAGCACCTATTCCTGGCTCTCCAGTGCTATTCTGCAATCCCCAGCACTGAATCTTTCAGTGCTAGATTTTCCGCTTGACTCCTACAGAAGGAAGAAAAAATTTCAGATGCCTCAGGCACGGCTTTAGAAGAGCGACCGCTAACATGGTGGCAAGTGCTGGAGGTGATGTTTAGTTGGTATCCATGCCGTCACACTCTTCTTGGGGAGAAGATGGGGCAGTATGTTCCTCGCTGTTTCGGCGCTGATAAAACAGCACATAAGCAGCTTTTGTCTACCAAACAAAGAAGAAAACCATCTGAAACAATCCACACAGCTTGGCTGGAAATTTAACACCCAAAGCAGAGAACCACACTTTCAGCACAAACTCAAGATTAGCTTCAGGCCAAATACTCACCACTATTTGGTCTTCTGAAGCCACCGATACACTGCTGTCATCAAAGTAGTACCACTTGTCATTCACTTTGTTCTTTGCATAGGCAGTGTCTGTTAGGAGAAGAAACTGCAGCTCAGTACTCCGGGGAAGACTGGTAGGTAACGCCAGGCCAGCTGTGCTGCACTAGCGATGCTCAAGACTCAAACTGAGTGTGCATGGGAGGCCAGGAGCTAGCTTTGACATCAACTACCCCAAACCTAGTTCACCAACATACACATCTTCTAGAACATGCTAGCTGGTCCAGCTAGTCTAGAACCATGTTCCACATACCAGACTTGCCCCTGACAGCAGAGATATAGGACAAACAAACTTAGAAAAAAAATTAATAGTGTTTTGTTCACCCCCTTTGAGTCAGAGCTTTCCCAAACACAGTTTAAGACTGCATGTTCACATGAAAGAGTTTTCTGTTGATGGTGGATCTGATCTAGTGCTTGCAAGAGTCCTCACTCGAGAAGGAAGTTGGACTAAAGTCCTGCAAAGTCTGTTCCAGCCAAGACTTCTGTGACTACGACCTCCAATCTCAAAACATATCCCCCTTCAGCTAATGCTATCCTACAGTGACATAGCCTACGAGTTAAGCACATATACTGCCAAATGGGAGTTCATCATCCTCTTATGGTAAAATGCTTCTGAGTGGTTCTACAAGTGTCACCTACAGCACGGATCTGCATGGACACCTGATACAGGGAGCTCCATCTACAGATGCATTTCATCTATGCTGCAATAAAACCAGTGACAAAAAATACAGACTTGTCATCTAATCAGACTTGTCATGTATCAGAAAGGGTTTTTTTTTCTCCTGATGGCAAGGCATTTTCCCTGCTATGTGAGCCCTTGTCAGTGCAAAGGTGGAGACATTCTATTGCAAGCTAGTGCCAGCTGTGCAGCCAAGAGGTCCCAAGAACTACACTTTTGTTTGTGGCTTGTTTAAGAAAAAGTCTGGAACAAAGGAAAACTAAAGAAAAAAAAAAGTGCTTTAAATTGCTATTGCAGCAAACAGAATTCAGGATAGGAAATGCAGAAAAGCTTCAGACCCAGCTTCACGACAAGGTACGCCCTCTGCTCTGTCTTCCTGGCCTATGGGTGACTGCTGCTCGTCAGACCTTGTCCCACCACCACTGAGGGAACTTGGCAAGCTCCTGCTTTGCTGGCTCAACTGCTAGCAATCTCTGCTCTGCAGCTGTGATGCTGCACCCACACTGGACAAGCAGCTGCCCTCTGCCATGCTGCAGGGAAAGAAGCCGAGTCTTGGAGCTGAACTGACAGCTTACACTGAAGACTCTCCCCATCATTCCACAGTAAGAAGCTCCTTTCCACAGTTTCACGTTTGGCATGGAAAAATTTTTACTCTGCTCATAAATTCGGGAACACTGTCACACACTCTAATGACTACTAACCAAGGTCCCACAGGCATCAGTCAGACCTCAGGCAGCTGCAAACTACACAAAACTGGCTAGCTGCTCTGCAAATCCTAATAGGAAGGACATTACCTTCCAATACAATGTTCACCTGCATACAGAACACAGGTAAGCTTTGGACTAGACACCCCTGGTGAGGGCTGCTGCAGGTCTCCAACACACAAATACCTCCCATGACCCCTCCGCCTATATTTTCTTGCACACAAAGGACGCAGAAGCAGTTACTCACAGTGGCCTACTCCCATGGCTCCATAGTGATTGGAAACTGCAATGAGGTCATACACATATGAGCCTGCTCTTGGATCACAGACAAACTCGGACATGTTTAAACCCCTGGAAGGAAATCCAAAAGTATCAGTACACCAGTAACCAGCACTTTTTAGAAAGTGATGCATGACACCAGTGAAGCTCTGCAGGCAGGCAGTACTGGTGGAGAAGTGCTGCACTCTGCTGCTCAAGGGCCAGATGTTATTAAAGATCAGACATGTTACCCCTCCCACACAGAGCAGGCCCTGGTAAACACATCAAGCGCTGCCAAGAGATTTAGAAGGAGGTGCTCAATCAAAGACAGTTCAGAGCATCCCTGTGTAGGCATGAAAAGTGAGATAGGAATAGTAAGGAATACACTTAATCCTGCAGCAGGATGCTGACAAGCAGAAGCAAGGAATGAGGCAGGCTTTCATCTTGTACTTGTGCAATTCTCAGTACTACAAGTCCAGCTCTGCCCAACAAATTTGCTAAATTCTCTCTACAAGTTCTCTTGGTTCAGCAGAATCACATGGTTTTAACCTAATTTCAGAAGAAGCAGTACCTGTTAGCAACTAGTGTTCTTTGAGATGTATAGAACTGATTAAAGTTAAGATTAACAAAAAAAAAAAAACAAAAAAACAAAAACAACCACCCCAACCAGCTCAACTCATGCCTGCTGTCTTGCAGTTCAAGCCCAGAAGACAGACCTGTTCCAGTTACAGCTTTAATAACAAGCCCACCCAACAGTAACATCAGAAGTAGATTTCTCTTGACCAGCTTCTTCAAGCTCTTCCTTGCTTGAGGGAAGAATCCTACCTGATAGGGAATTCCACAACAGTGTCAAGTTTATCCCTCCAGTATCTGCTGTATGAGAAGCGTTTTAAATGCACTACCAAGATCCTGGGCAAAGACCACAAGTCAAACTTCTTTGTGGCCTGTTGATGTTTCTTACAGTTAGGGCAGTACCTGAGAAAGGAGTAACAAACAAGGAAATGAATGACTACATTAAAAGAAAAGCTTCTGGCCTTCCACTAAAAGATGCCTCAATAGCGCAGTACAGTCCCTGCCTTACAGAAGGCATTTTTGCCTGTGGAACATGCAGGTGAACACACTTCCTCAGAGGTTTCCAAACTGCAACTTGCTTTCACTTTATAGGCAAAACATCCTATGGCAAGTGCGTTAATGGAACGTTGTACAAAGATTAATTTTTCTTTTGTAAATTAAAGAAAAGGTTAAAGGTCCCATTACTTCTCCTGATGCAGCTCAAAGAGGTAACAGTTGGAAACACATCTATAGCATGTAATTGGAATTAATAAAAGTCACCTACTACACTATAAGTTATTTTCTTACACAGCTAGCAGACAACCTCCAAAGATCTTCTGCACGCACAGTAATCCCATTTTGGTCACTTAGGATCTGCTGTACCTAGCCCCTCTGGACTACGGATTTTTGGTAGAGTTAGGAGCGGGTCAGGCTGGGTTCAAGCTAGAAATAATACAGGATTAAACCCTAAGATAGCCACATGCTTTCACTCTTTATTACCACAACCACTTCCTCTGATACTGTCTGGAAGACAGATGTATTCTGGGGAATTAAAAATAGCCTGATCTTTGAAAGCTATATGCCCACTGCCCCCTTTTTTTTTTAGTAAAGGCAGGAAACAAATACTTTTTGTTAACCCACATCTGCAGCCTGTTGAGTCAATGACTTTACACAGAACTGGTAAGACTTCTCACAGATGAAGACAAAAGGACATACCTGGGAAATTATCAGAATCCCATGACAAATAATGTGAACTGAAATAGTTATGGCATTTTATGATAAACTTGGCGGGCAGACAGAGGCTCTTACCACGGGTCATGTTCACCAAGCGTTTCCATAGTAGTGAAGAGCTCTATGCAGTCTCTGAGGGCTACCACAGCCTTCTTCTTCTGTGGTTGTAACATACTTCCATGTTTTTCAAATGCCTAGTGAAAGAGATGCATGCTTTATTCAGTTCCATATAGTCTTTAATGCTTGACAGCACGAAAAGGAACATGCTCACTGTCACCACGCTGCCTATTTCTGCCCTTCCCCACCCACATAATCATCTCAAGCTTCCAGCCACTCCTTTCTTGTGTTACTAACAGTCCATAAGAGAAAATATAATATGTCCTTACTTCAAAGTTGGTGGGTTTGGGTTTCTTTGCAAAAGAGTAACAACAGGTTATTCTGTTACAAAACATGACCCAGCAGAACTCTCACAGAAAGAATACTGAGCTTTCTACTAGGCTCTATGAATTTGGTTTCAGGTTTCTTTTGAGTTTTGGGGGGTTGTTTTGTTTGTTGAGTGGACTATGAACTAGACTACTTAGCTTTGAAATTAAAACATCTACTTTTCAGAACACACTGGAAACACATCAGCAATTATAGATCTATAGACCTTATCACTAAAAGATTTTAAGTGAACATACCTCATGCTGGTAACTCCAATTTTTTATGAAGGGAACTACACCTACATTTCACCATTTACTGTCATCTTTTAAGTACCATGCAAGTTTACATATAGATTATTTATGAAAAGAGCATACTACAACCTGTGCCTCCTGTTCATCAAAAAGTAGCCTCCGTGTATCAGAATCCCAGTCAATAGCAAGCGCAGAAAAAGCTACAAGAAAGAAGAAACATTTATTGCAAAGGTGTAAGGAGAAGGAAGAAGAAAAGATAGCAGGACAGTAATTACCATTCAGTTTTAAGATTTTTCCTTCTACA
>VYZV01011619.1:21108-39542 GCA_013401275.1 Pandion haliaetus
GTGTAATTAAGTAAGTGACCACTAGAACTTTGCACAGGATTCTAAGGCACAGACATGACTTACCTGATCTGCTCCAAAACCACACTGTACAAGTGATCCACAGTGAGCTTGTGTTTCGGCACAGATATTAATAGTGGCTGACCAAAGAGTACGGTCCCTGAAGTATTGCTGGATTGCCTCATTGTCTTTTCCCGAAAGTAAACAGAGAGAGTAACATAATCCGAGCCATCCTCACTCGGCTTGCAAACTTCGTATCTGTTTGAAAAACAGGTATTTCCATGGGTTATTTCCACTGCCAAGAAGCACAGCATGTAGAACCAATATGAACTCAGTCCAACAAGTCTCTCCACCAGGTCCTCCTGAGAAGGACAAAAAGGGTTGTACTGTCTTCATGCTACAGAACAGTTTCCTGAACGCTTCCCACGGCTCACAATGGCACAGGACACATAGCTACCACCGACTCAACTGCCACCTTGCATCCATCTTTATTCCTAATTCACATCCCTATTGCCACTCACCTCTCAAGACATTAACCTGACAACTACATGTTGCTTCAACCAGATCACAACGTCAGTGAAAAATACTAAATGCACTTTGAAATCCCTCAGACAGTGTTCGTTCCCCCTGGAGAAAGAAACCCTCTTGATACCTTGGGTCTTGCATTCTCCCAGCCTCTTGTACAGTTAATGGCCTGAGCTCACATCTTTGAGCAGCCAACGTTTCAGAAAACCAAGAGTTTGGAAACATCTGCTTCACAGAAAAATCAAAGGACAGTAAACACACAGGAAAAACATTCTGGAAGAAAACAAACAGCTCTGGAGAACAGTGAGGAGACTGAGACACAGGTTGTGCTACTGGGCGAAACAGCAAATGAGGTATTTGCAGATGTCAGAGTCAAAAGAAACCACATGGTCCAACACTATCACATTGTTCGCTGCAGGACTATCCATTACAAAAGATTCATGTTCAGGAATGCCAAGTCACACTGCTCCTTAACTTGGTGAGTCACCTGTCCCAGACTTATCTTAAAACTGAAAGAGAAAGAAAGATTTCATGAAAGATGCCACTACGGATAACAACCAAGACCACAATCACATAGCTGAATGCACCAACTCTTAATGGCTCTCTTACATTAGACAAGCCACTTCCCTTCTGTCAAGAGCCAAGAAACATTTTTTTATTCCTGTGTTCAAAATGCCCTTGTAGAGCAGGGAGAACAAATTTCAGCGTTGTAGTTCTGCTCCATCCTACTTAAACAAAAAGGGATCCCAGACTTGCACTGAGTCAGTAAAGCACATGAAGAAGAATATCCTTCCAGAGAGTCCCAGCCCAGCCCACCAAGAGCATTAGATGACGAGAGTCAGCATAAGACAGTCCAATGCAAATGGCTGTTGAGGTTTTCTATGCTGCCAGTGCTATTCTGCTGGATACCAGCACTGGATACAGTTCACACCTTCTAAAGTTTCCTGAGAAACAGCACCACAAAGAGGCGAATTATTTTACTTAGCACTGTTTAAATAACAAAAGACCATACTCAGTCCCAGAATATCATCTATGATTAACTCCAGGTCCTATGAGACCCTTAAGCTGGACTCTCATAAAAACACATCAATACACAACATACACACGTTCCTTGACATTCTTGTGACTGCCTCTCACACCACCTACACCGTGTTCTTCAAGCAGCAATTAATGCAGCACCCATTTATATTCCACCCTCATGCACCTGAATGAATGCGACGGAACAGATGGGACAGAAAGAAAAAGCTAGGTATTACCCATACGCAGGTGCCATCCATCACAAACAGCCAGCATGCTGTACCCCTGTAACACTCTGCAGAAGAGCATCTTGCACACTTCTTAGTGAAACACAATAAATTTCGTTAGTCAAGTGCCCTTCTACCCACTCCACCTCAAAACAGCTTTTACATACTAGTATTAGAGGTGGACATAGCAGAATCAGGATTTGTCATTTTATGAATCTCTTGAGCAAGAGCCATCCCTTCTAAAACAAAACCAAAAACCTAAGATAAAATACTTTATCTATAGTTCAAGGAAGGCTACAGAGCTGATACTGGGAATTACTGGACAATACATTGTAATTCTCTACCTTACAACTTAATTGCAGTAATAGAACATAAAGATGATGCTACACCAGACTACACAACATGGTTTTAGAAGTCAGAATCATTAGCTCAGCTGCTACCACACTGGCTGCTACCACACTGCTGGATATTGACTGGTTGCCTTTATAATTCCTGACAACCCTGAAGAGTGTCTGAAAACTGCTATGCAATAGGGTAGGACTTGACAAGTCTTCATCAGCATTATGAAGGCTTCAGGTCTGTGGTTATAATTCAGAAAGGAAGCGGTGAGCAATGAAGTAGGTAACTTTTGTTACCTTGCAAACTAAAGCAAGTACACAGGAGCACGAAAAGCTACAGAAAGACAAGGCAGAGCTACATGAAAGGGCACTGAAAGTAAAACATGTTCTGAGGCAAACACCAGGCTAACATACTTATTGTATGTTATTGAAACATCCCCTCCCAAGTGCTGGGATCTATGATATTAATTCCAGCTGGAAAACACTATGTGGATCACAAGTCAGTCTACAGCAACAACAACAAAAAAGTAGTGTATTTTGTAAGAGAACAGAGAAGGGTAGAAAAAAATGCCATTGCAGAAGCTGACAGACTTGTCTGAACAGGATTACTACTGCACACCAACCCAGAGATGCTGCTGTGAAACTACAATAGGTTCAAAAGTTGACAACAAGAATGAACAGAGGACTGGAAAAAACCTGGGTGAAAATGCTGCACATATTCTGGTCTCTTCTAGGAGATGGAAATAATCCTGATCTGTTTACTTTCGTTCATAATACCAGAACACATAGAAACAAGTAAATTCGGAGATAAGAAACTGCAAATGTAACTTTTTCAGACAACAGGTAGTTTGCCCTGTAGAAGATGGTCACAGGATTTTGCCAGTCTTACAGAGGAGCAAGATTAAAAAGGATGAGGGAATTCAATCAGTAAGATTTTCACAAAGCTTAAAAAACACAAGCTCATTTTGGAAAGGACACAAACCCTCTGTTCAAACAAGAAAACACCAATTTCACCAAGTGAAAACAAATTTCCTAGATGAGAGCTGCAAGATCCCGCACATCTCAAACATTTCATGTAAAACTACTGGTCTAGCTGGTTTGCTGACCTATCTCAGTTCAATAATTGTTGCAGCCTCAGTCACATTAACAAACCTGACACTTCTGCAGCCACTACTGGACAAGCTGGTTTGTTGACCTAACTAACTCAGTTCAATAATTGTTGTAGCCTCAGTCACATGAACAAACTTGACATTTCTGCAGCCAGTCATAGCTTTTCAAGACCATGAACTCATCTAAACATAATACACAGCATGTTGTAAGAGAAGGCAGAAAACATGGTATGTATGGCAAACTAAATATATCTTATTCAAATATGCACACTTTTGTAGGTTAAAGGTGACCTGCAAATCAATTTGTGAAACTTCTATCAATGTAAACAATACATCTTTTATTATATGCCCCATTAGCCAGGCTAAGAGAACAGAGGTATCTAGTTTATCCATCAAAACATTTTTCTTCTTAGGCCTTATGAACTAAGAAGAAATACTAAGAGCGATACCCCTGAAATGGGCTGTGGAGTTTGTCTTCAAGTGGCACTTACCTGACCCCTTGTAGGCCGGCTCCAAGCTCCAGCAGGATCCCTGGGTGATGTGATATCACCAGCATGGTGCATGTGTGGGTGTTACATTGGAGCGGGAGCCGGAGGTCCTAGCGGGGCTGGACTTCACAGAACCTAAGAAAAAGAAATAGTAAGCATTTTGGTTATGTGCTGAATGCTGTTCTCTGCTTAGCCTGGAGAATGAGAGCATTCAGCACAAACACTGAACTAACGTCATCAAATTGATTTGCAGACCACCTTTACATAAGTGACTTTCTGATCATTTGCCACAGATCTCCCTGTCCTTTCACAGGAACAACATGCCTCAAGAGAAACATTTACAACGCATTTACAACTAGCGGGCTAGTCCCACTGTTCTTTGGCTGCACTGCCCCTACACATCGTGCCAGCAACCTTGCTTCGAGTCTTTTATCAAACCCCTCTATTTCTGCAAGCATCTCACCTCTTCTCTGATGCTAAATATTAACACATCTTGCATCAGGACTACACTACGTTTCTAAGCCTGTCATGATGAGAAAGAGATGAGTGCAAAGCCTCGTGAAAGAAGAGGCTTGGAGAATTCTAGCCCCAAATTCTCCTCCCCTTTCAGGTGACCTGGAGAAGAAAATGTACGGTTTTCTCCTCTGTAAAAGAACCCAGGTTCATTTTGGGATGCACCTGACAGTTATTTAAAGTCGCTTAAATATCAAGAAGCCCAGTAACATTCACATTTCTTCTTTTTGAAGTTTTAATATCAGACAGCACGACAGGTAAGGTAATATACCACAAGAGTTGATGAGCCAAAAACTGATCAGCTGAAAGGGAAAATATAACTTAGCCATCCAGGGCAGATTTTTTCTTTCCCAAATTACTGTCCATTCAGCTTAAATTCCATAGAGTCCAATTTTCACCCCGCCCCCTACCCCCCGAAGATTCAGCATCTCCCACCACTTTAGGGGGACATGAAAATTCACAATGCGTGTCTCAAGATGTCCAATGTGCCCTGCAAATATCACACAAAGCTGAACATGTCTTCTGTCATATTCCTCTGGTGAAAACAGGAAAAAAATACAGCTTTTCCGACCACTGAAATCACCTAAAAAAGGTGCAAGCTTAATATTCTATACATCCCACATATTGCACGTTTCACAAACATTCATCAACAGTACAGTCTGGACTACAATATCTGTGCCAGCAGACCATGCCCTCTGTCAAGCAAATATAAGAAAAACAATAAAGCACATTCTAGCTACACTACTCCTACTGCAACACGTTGTGTGAGTTCCTGCTCAGTGACATTTACAACTGAAGCATTTAATAGAAATCGATATTCTGCTCAGTAATCAACCAATACAGAGGCCTAAATGGAAAGTTGAGACTTAACAGACATTGGTGTCAAAAGCAAGACAACAGTACAGAAGTACAGACTTTCCCCCCCCCGCCCCTAAAATCACATCCCTGCTGGGACACAGATCTTCTACACTTTTAGAATCCTCCTTGAATTTTGAATCAAAGATGTGTGTTGCTAGGTGGCTAGCACACAATACTCTAAAATCAGAAGTCTGTCGAACCAAAGGGGTTATTTTTGTCATATGCAGACCCAGGTCTGGCTACTGCTTTCAGCAAAGCAAACAGGGAGAAATACTGCAAGAGACTGACCATTTATATTTAAATTTTTCAGTCCTGAGACAACTTAAGGTGATGCTAAGAAATGTATGTGATCAAGAACTGCCAGTTTAAGTTACTACAAGACCCTAAAGCTTCAGAGCCATTGAAAGGAACAATGTGATGGCAGCTGCTCATGAGCAGCAATCAGATCCTGGGGCCTTGTAGCTGCCCCTATCACTACATACTCATTCTTTGCATTCTCAGAATCCGGCAAACCACCACAGACAATTAATAACACCACCTCGGTTTGCTTCTGCCAGTGGAAGGGAGGAGTACTTTTCAGGTGAGGAAACTGTTACACTGTTAAAAAGATGATTTAAACACTAACACAAGGTATGGAAGGGTGCTGTCTTCAGTTTATCACAGCTTCTCTCATAATTCTCTCAGTATGGCTATCAGGAAGGAACAAATGGAAAGACCTGTGAGCACACCCAAATTCAAAGACTCGGCAGCAAAATCCTTCAGGAACACCTCAAAAATCACTAGGACCCACTGAGCAGTCTGCCATTTTAAAATGTAAGTTTGGGGAATGTACACGTGAGAAACCTATTTCTGAATACGCTGTACCGATTTAACTGTTCTGAATTGCTTACTTCTTTGCACTTTGTTTTCTAAACAGCGAAAGATACTTAGTGTCTAACTTCAATTACTTAAGTAATGAGATGTACATGTGACAGTATGCCAACAGGGAAGTCTTGCCAATGGACATTACCAGAACATAAGAACAGATGATCAGCATATAAAAGGAATGGGATCAATAAACAATGAATTAGGAAAGAGTTCAAATACATAAGACAGTATCATGCTAATTTAAATACAAGATTTTTTTTATTCTAGAAAATATCTCGTATTTAAATACAAATGATTAACTAATGGTCCTCAGTCATATCCCAGGTTGCATATTATATGTCAACTTTAAAGACATCTAGGTTAACATTTAGTACTTAAGAACACACCCTGCAAAAGGTACCATGACTACCAGACATCCCTCTCCAGTTTGTTTTTCCCACCTGACAGCTGACATACCTCTCACTTAGCTTTACTGCACTGTGAGCACAGTATCCTGAAATAATGCAGTTTTCCTATTTGATTTGTAACGTAAGTAATGCTACTAAAGCCCTCATCTTTTCTGTAACTTCTAATCTCCTAGAATAGAAACTGATATGTTTTAGCCTTACTACACAAGGCAATTAAGTGATTCAAACAAATCTTAGGAAAAATTATATTTTCAAAACATGGTAGGCAAGCAGCTTCCACAGGGTTTCTTCCTTGCTTATAAATCAATTGCTATCTTGTCAGCCCAACTTAACATTTTAGAAAGTCTTCTTAGAAGTTTATTTTGTGGCAATATCCAGTATAAATATAGTGCAAATAAACTTTTGACGGGTTAGTATGATTTACCAGATCTTTTTTAGGTTGTTATATATTTCAATTGTGAGCTTTGGGTGAAAATACGGTCACTGTAAAACATCACACAGTTCTACTTTCTAATAAAAGGAAGCTGTTCCACTTCATTAATCAATACAAAGATAGTTTTCTTTCAGGAACAGAAGAGAGATACACTACTCAGTGTAACTAGTGATACCCACAACTACATCACCAGTCAGCACAAGAGGATCTTTCCCAAGCTGAACATTTTGTGGACTATGCAGGCATACAGAGCCATCCTTCAAGTCATAAGAAGCAAGTTTTTTCCTGTCACTTCTCTAAAGAATTTGCCTTAATTTAAAACTAAAAGAACAAAATGCTTCTTAGTGGGCACTCAAGTCTTCACTGACTTTGGGGAAATAGAATGTTTCTCAAGTCTACATTATTTCAATTACATATTTTTAGTTTCAAGTGGAAGTAAGTTTGTTCTTTAAAAGTGGGAGATTCTGAAAGACTTAAGATTTTTTTTTTTCAATATTTTTATTCCTCTATTTAATAAAGAGTGAGATATTTGCCTGTAATCTAAGAAGGTAAGTAAATTGCTGGGATATCAGAAACTCCTGAAGTTACGGGCAGCAGCAGCAATCTGAACATAGGACCACCAGGTTGCCACATTCTTTAGCCATGCATCACACAGCATCTTCAGGAAGGCAGCAAGCCCCAATCTGACACATTACTTTTGGTAACTTCTGCCAGAAATGTAACAGCTTGAGGAGCACCTGAAGTGTCTGTTTAATTCACCCCTGCCCCACTCTTGAGCCGCTTCCACATGCACACCAGGACAGCTGTGCCCTGAGCAACACAGCACTCCATGCCGGACAAGAGAACGGTTACACTGCCCTGTAACCTGTCCCAGGTTATCTTTTATCTCCACAGTTGCACCAACCCAGCTCAGGTGCAGGAATGAATGCTGAGTGTTACTCAACCAGCACTTTGGATAAGCATAAATTAAGTTTTCACACCAAAAACATAAAAAGCAGGAAACTTTAGGAACACTAAACTGGTTGGGCTAGAAGGAACAAGTTAACCAGAGAACACAGGAGGAGTGAACAGGGCTACTCCTGCTCTGCTTTTGGAGAAGAGGCCCAACAAAGAAAGCGTGCACTGCAGTGCCTGGGTCCAGCCCTCAGGTGGGTAGCAGTGGTAGATGCAAGTCAGAGGAGCATTTGCTTCTCATCAAAAAGAGCAAGCGGGCAACCCAAGAGAAGTCCCAGCACTGAAGAAAAACATACAAGGGGCAGTGTGACAGTTAAAAGTGCTGGGATGGGGTTCTGTGCAGGAGTCCTCTCTAGCAGGTATAAAATCATCCTTTCTGCAAGAAGCAGAAGGCAGAGATGCATCTCCATGGCTACAAGTACACTCCCCAATGGAAAACAAGTTTTGAAGCCAGCAGGACAAAAATATTCATGTTACTTTGGAAGTTATGCACTTTATTAGCAATGATGTACCAAGTCCAAACAGACCATATTACCCCTCCACAAGCAACTCATACAATTCTCACAGTCTTAAACGTTAAAATTTAGAAAGCCTGAAAAAACTTTTCTACAAGACAGTTTCAACTTACTGAAGAGTTTTAAGAGATCTCAAGGACTCCTCAGACCATGGGCTAAATAAAAAAAAAAAATTAAAAATGTTTCCTGCAAGGAAAAACTAAAAAAAAAAAATAAAAAAAATTCGTAATTTCTTAGAAAGATATTGGAAGCACATAACACTTGGAGTACAAAAAAGAAAAAAAAAAAGCCTTCAGCATATCCTTAGTGTCATCAGTTTGCAAGAGCCCAATAAACCAAAAACCTAACACAGCTAGTCTTAAATCTAACCGAGTCCTTTCAGTGACAACTTTCAAAGTTTCTGCCAGTGCCACTACACTCTCACAGCTCACCTCACGCTCTACAAGCAAGTAACAGCAAAAGGGTGAAACTTCCTAAACAATCACTCAAACCTGCAGCTCAGAAATCCCTAGTTGAAGATCAACCCCAATCGTTCCCTCCTTGTACCAATCTTAACACAAAACTGATGTACTGTCAATCCCTCCTTTCACACCCACTTCAGCAGATACAAGACCTTAACAGATGGAAACAAGAGTGGAATTTAAAAACCTTCACACTACTATTACCATTTCTTGAATGATTTAATTAAATATTAGAACACCTAAGAGCAGACTTTTTATAACCAGACAAGGTAAGCTGATTGTCCACAATAAAAGTAATTATGCATTTACCTTTAAATGGGAAGTTTTGCTCTTTATGAACCAGTGTTTGTCTGTTGCATTTTTCAGACAAGACTCCCTTTCAATAAATGAATGCTGGTTTTTACCTGTAGGTTAGAATATTATTTTATATATCTTTTTCCTGGCAGCATCACCCATTAAAGTGAGTTGCTGTGAGCAGCTTTCTCCTAATTCTTGCCCTGGTGTCTGGCTGCTTGCTCTTGCCCCACAGTGCTGAAAACACCTTAGAGGGTGTACATAGAAAAACAGGATTAGCAAAACTTCCTCCTGCTACCTCTCCTCTTCCTTGCAGTGTTATTTTTAACCCAGGTCAGTTCACTCGCTATGACTATGACTCACAGCATCACCTCATTTACAGTTGCACCTGCACATAAAAGGAAGTGGTGACTGCAAAGGAAAATACATGTGGAGCTGCAGTTCAGCTAATGCTTCCCCCCAAAGCAGACCTGATTCAGACATAGTTTTCTATGGAGGGATAGGCAACATGTTATGCTTGTAGGAAAGTGGGGAGATTTTTTGTAATTACCATCGTAATATCACGCTTCTTGTTTTTTCAATGTTTTACTAGCTTTGGTGACAGACTTACTTACAATCTAACACTTTACAATACCCTCACAGAAGCCAAATGTCCTTCCTAGGCATCCTAACGGGCCACACCTTTTGGTGCAACTGAAGAAAACAACATGACAAGAACTTTCAGAAAAACTCAGACATTACATCTCAGCAATGAGGTCATGACAGATAGTATGACAGAATAGCACCAAGCAGTACGTCACAGCATCCCACTCAGTGAAAGGTATACACTGCACCAGAGTGTATTAGTGCAGTACTTCACACTGGCCCAACAATTTCACAGAAGCAACATACTTGCACTGGAATATTCTCACATGAGGAAAACTGGACTTGTGATAAAGGGGTGGATTTGACCTCACAAGACCCAGGTTCAGTTGCGAGCCTCAAAGTCCGTTTTGCACTTCATGTGCAGTATTTTTCATTTTCCAGCTGCAATAGAGGAACACGACTTTTGCTCTCACCAGATTTCACAGATGACTGAACACATCTCATCCACCACACGTATACAGAACATCAAGCACAACCAAATCCTCAGCTTTGCTGAAGTCCCTTACAACCACAGTTAAGATATAAATAGTGTAAGCGCCAGTAAGAGTCTGTCAAGAACCCCCAGTTACGGTTAGCTGGGTACTATAACAACCATGATTGTTTTTGGAAAGGCAGAGTAAAACAGCTTACACTTCACACTATCCTGGTAACAGCTCCAAGGCTTTTGGCTGATTTGGAGCATAAGAACAATAAGCTTTAGCTTGCCTAAAAATGCCAGTGAAAGTATAACTAATCCAGACATAGGTTATCATCTCTGAAATAGGCCTGTAGAAAGTTCCAAACTGCAGAACACAGACCAAACAAAAAGTTCATTATTACCCACGGCCGTGACTTCCTTTGTGTTAGGAAAACACCTACTAAACACAGCACATGCTGATTAGCTGCTAGGAGAACTGCTGCATTACTGCTGAGTCATGAAAAAGGTCTACAGGAAGGTTTGGGTTTTCAGAGGGGGGGGNTTTGGAAGATTTTGTGGAATCGATGATTATACACGTCTGTCACCACCATCTAGAACAGCAAGTGATATTTACAAAAAGATTACAATAAAAGCTTACCTAAATTTAGGCAAACTAACTTTAAATTCTAGCAACAGTTTATTCCTATTTTCTCTTTATCAGAATTTTCAGCACACCAACATCAACACTGTTTTCTGTAACAGCGCCCAGTAGCTAATCAGCTGTATTTGTTAAGATGGATCAGAAAAACAAAGCAAGTAACACTGATTTTATAGAGGTACTGAGGAGATGCAATTCCAACAGCTGCAAGTCAGCCTGGTGGAAACAACAGCACAGATCCCAAGATCAAAGTGGCAACAGGCTAGGATTTCAGGCATGGATCAGTCACATCTATAATTAACTGAAATCAATTGAAGTGCTACACTGGCATCCTGAGAATACCCCACCAACTACAAAACCATTCCCTCTGGAAAAACTCGCCTGATCCCTTCGTTATTAAAAGGCTGTCCAAGAAAAGGTGGACCCAAAACAGACACTGGACACCCCTCAGTACTAAGAAACTACACTATGAGAAATGTTGGGGGTGGGGGCTAGCTTTCTGTCCCTTCTCTCTATTGCAATGGAAATATCAGAATAAACACAGATTGTTTCATGTATCTTTTTATTTTACAAAGAAGAGCATTCAAACTGTTAGGGTTTTGTCACTATTTCATTAAGTTCAGCTTATTACTCATCTAAAAGCTAAGCCACCAAAATGCTTCAAGAAGAATAAGCATTTATCAGAATTACTGTGCTGCATTTGTCCTTACGTTTTCTGCAGGAACACCAGAGAGTTTGGAGAGTGATTCACACAGATCTGAGATGGCTCCCATCATCGGCACCACAACCCGGTACTAGAAACAAAGATAACATCATGCTTACACTAGGCAAAATAAACTCAAGCAATGCAGAGAGCAAGAAAATGGAAATAAAACCTTTAATTTATAGGAGTTCTGCTGAAGTTAAGGTCACAGCCACACACTTCAAGGTCTTCTGGATCTCAGCTCTACCTTACAAAGCAGGGATTTAGAGGGAATGAGAGAGCTGTAAACAGTTGGCCTTCTCCTTTGATCAGGCTCAGCAGTAGTAAAACCCACCCCCCAAAAAATTTTTTTAAAAAAATAAATCACCAGACACAGCAGCTTGCTCAGAACATAAATTGCTGCTTCTTTACGTGATAAAAAACATCCTAGAGCCGTTCTCCCCAGTGCCTCTGGAGGTCAAGTCAGAAGTCTTGACGGACAGGAAGGCAAACGTTTGTGTGGACTGCATACAAGGATGGACCCTCCTGAGCAGATCAGACCACTTACACCTTCATTTGATGGGCAATGTCATCAATACAGGCTGTAGTTTACCTCTTTTAAGAATTCTGTTCTGGACATGCCCTCAGACTGAAACAAATCCCCAGAGCTCACCCAGAATAGGACACACCATGTATTACCCTGCACTGGGGTGGGCTGGGAGGGAGTTACTTTCCTTATAGCACCCTGTATAGTGCACATTTTGGATTTGTGGCTAGAACAGTGTTGATAACACATTGACGTTTTATTCATCGCTGAGCAGTGCTTATGCAGTGTCAAGGCTTCCTCTTTGTCCCCACTACGCTCCATCAGTAGGTAAGCTAGGGTGGGCAAGAAGTTGGAAGGGGACACAGCCAGGACAGCTGTCCTGAACTGCCCAAAGGGCTATTCCATACACTATATATAATGTGATGCTCAGCAATAAGAATTGTGGTAGAGAAAGAAAGGGTGTTTTTCGCTTCCAAGGTTATTGCTCAGACACTGGCTGGGCACTGGTCTGCTTGTGGGAAGTGGCAAGTGATTTCCTTTGCATCATTTGTGTCATCATCCCCACCTCCCCACTTTTCCTTCACTTATTAAACCATCTTGATCTCAACCCATGGGTTTTCTTGCTTTTGTTCTTTCTAGTCTCTCCTCATTCCTGCTGGGAAGAGGGCAGGAGGGAGTGAACAAGAGGCTGTGTGGGTGCTTGGCTGCCAGCCTGGGTCAAGGCACTGCTTACATTAAGCTACAAAAAGTATGAGGGGCACAGTCAAGAAACCTTCCACACTCCTAAGCAGAAGTATCTTGTAAGTCAGTGGGAATGCTCTACCTCAGATGCTAAACATATGGTAATCCATTGGTTCCACTTCCAGTGCTCTGAACACTTCCCTGAAGGCAGATCTGTGAGCTTTTAAACATGGCTAAGTGACGTTCTGCAACCAGGAATGTGCATAGACGCAAGAATAGGGGTGCACCAGAACACAAGCATCTACAGTTTGGTTTAACCTGGCATCCTTCCTCCATCAAGTAATCAGTACTGTATGTTTTAGAGCAGGATTCAAAGGCACTGTAGGTTATAGATAGGCACACACTCAGAGAGAATTATGTGGAACGTTCTTGCCTTGACTAAAAGGAGTTATGTATCAATATTCACCAGAATCTTCTCAGTTATACTATCCATCTGCATATTCCACTGTGGCTTTCAGAGGCTTTCAGTTCACTTTCTCTTAGCACAAGCCACATGGCAGAGACACAATTCCTCCTTGTGTCACACACCAGAGGGGAGTAGTGGTGCACACCTCTGGCTTCCCAACTGGGAGATCACAAAATGCAAAGAATTGCTCACGAGGAGACTGAAGGTGGGATGTAGAACATGCACGTGGCCAACTCATCTAAAAAAGGCCCAGGTAGCAGAAGTTCCGTTAATCTTGATTCTTTAAAGTAGAATTTATCCTTTCAGTCTCTGTGCTATTGGTAAACTTGCTTGTTTTCTCAATGAATCCTTTCTTTGTTCTTGCCCTTTATAAAGTCTTGGTGACAAGAACAAGTGTAGCTGTCCTTGATTTCATAGTTGTACAAAAAGCAGGATGAAAATTTATTGTGAATTCAGTATACATTCTTCTCCACTGTACCTACCACCCTCCTCGAACGAACAGTGTATATACAAAGCACACGTTTTACCACCCACAGTTACAATCCACAGCACATGCAAATATGCCAATCAGTGCCTCCAAAACTGCATCAGGACATCTAGTCACTCTGTTTGGGCCTCCCACGTCTTGTGCTTCTCTTGACATGCACGGCAAGCACAAGGTTACTTTAGCTATGTGTGTGCCTACCCACAGGCCCATTTGAAAATAAAATGGGGGTTGGGGGAGAAGGAGAATTAAAAATCAGTCTATCTTAGAACTGAGCAAGCAATCAGGTAGGGGTTTTTTTTGTTTTTTTTTCAAGAGGGGTTTTTTTTCATTTCTGATTGAAATTCAGAGGCCTTACCTATTTAGGTAAGTTTCACCTTTATATTTTCCAAGGTAACACGAGGTAAACATGCCAATGCAACACATTACTGCTTTCAGGGAGCAATACATCACACACAGGTAATCTCATCACAGGAACAGGTAAGCCACTTCCAGCTGACCCATGACCCTAGTCTCACAAACAGAGATTTCACAAAGCCACTTCATTTCACATGTTCAATTTCCAGTTTTTACATTAAAAAAACCATCCTACCTCACTCAAAGGTGGACATCAATGTCCTTTAGATTGCTTGAAAAGTCTCAAATTTAAAACCTAAGAGAAAGACTCAGATGACAAAGAAATTTGTGTCTTCAACATGCCTCACCTGGACAGGTCTGTGCTGTGGGTCTGCATATACCAGGGTTACTTCCATGAGACGATCTCTCCTCAAGGGCAGTGGAAGGGTTAAGTAACAGAAGGGATCAAAGGTCACAGAAACTTTGGAGCATTTGGGACAAACAAGGGTAGATTTGAAAAGACCATGAAAAATATCCACAATAATAGAATCATTCCTCAGCCTGTGATTCTCCCAGGCCTCTTTTGCCACCTCCTATAAAAAGAAAAAAAATGTATTAAGAGTTATTTCTCGCAAACACTTCCATAGCATGGCAAGCACAGGAATCAAAGAAAACTCAGAAAACTGATACTGATGGGTAAATTTCACAGAAAGGCGGGGGCGGGGGGGCCTACCAGTGTTTCCAGCATAACACACTGGGTTTTTTTCTCAGTGAAACTAAGGCCTTGCGTCAAGTCAAATGTACTTCTGTTTTAGCTGAGTCACTTGGTCAGGTATTCCTTGGTGCACACAATGCCAGTAGCATGAATGGAGCCGAGAGGACAGTGACAGGGTTACATGCTGCTCTTCAGGACAGCAAGCTACTAACAAAATACACGCCGCTCTCCTCCATGAGGAACAGACTGCTGCCCTCTGCTTTTGAAAGACAACTGCAGTTACAGTTTCCAAGAAAAAAAGTAGAGTTTTTTCCTGGAAAATCATGGTCCATGTTTCACAAAGAAAGTACAAAAGGAGACAAATTACAATCCCTTGAAGACTTTCACAATGCAAATTGCAAACTCCTTACCTAAGGGCATCTGATAACTGGCATTTGTCTATTCAATGCAGTCAGAGGCTCTTCTTAGCATGAGACTTTTAGTTTATGGTACAATACCATACTTTCTATATGTATCTCAAGTGAAATAAGTGCCATAGATACACACACACTGCAATGCTACTGTCACTAACCAGGATGCTCAGATGGGAACAGAGTAATAAGCTCCACCAACTGCAGTGATATGGATTCAAGGCAGAAACACATGTACATTTCCTACATCGGGGGAGGCAAGTACCTAAACAAAATGAAGGCATGCTGGGCATCCTTTCCATCCCACAATTATCAGCATTTCTTGGAGGAAAAAAAAAAAAAGATTGCATATACAACTTCTTGTGGTGTTGCCACATGCACTATATTATGCAAGAAAAGGCAAAAGATATTTAAGTTATTGCCAATTAAGAGGAAAAACAACTAGTCACATACACTTCCTAAAAATAATTACTGCATCTAGCTTTTAGAGGCTCCTAAAGCATTTTTCCACCTAATATATTTACTCTGGACTCTGCATTTGTCTGTATGTTGCAGCTGTTTGTACTGTGACAAGAGGTAAAAGCCTGACCAGGAGAATGTGAGTTCACTTAGGGAAAGATATTTCACTATTACATGTCTCATTTTAATGTGAGCATGGTGTTCGCCAACTTCAGAGGAACAAAGAAGTGTCTGCAAGGGGCTCACGCATCAGTGTTGACTGGGAAACAGAGGACAGAGAAAAGGCAGGAAGAAAAATGAACAGAAGAGACCTTTCTGGTCTCTGTCAGGAAAATGGCATAAGAGAATTACTTTTCTCTATTTAGGTAGAGTGGGTAACTGGAGCCCAAGTGTGTTTAAACTCAAATTTAAATTAAATACATTGTGAAGTTGCTTTAATATCAGCATACCCATTTCCATGGCACCAGAAAGGAGAAAAATCAAGTTAAGCTTCTTAAGGAGATGCAGGTAGTTCACCAAACACTAGGAATTCATCAAGATCCATGGTTGTACCAAGTCACTTACACCTTGGTTCTCTCCTCGTCTTGACTAGTGCTTTCATGCGCCCTGTTCAGCCTGGTTTTAAATCTAGCTCATGGATTAGATTTGTCTAGAGACCATGAGGGAGCACACAAGAGAAGTCTGGCCTAAAAGCTTACTTCATTTGACGCTCTGCTGTCTACCGGTGGGCTGCTTACAACCCCATCCCCAAGGCATGTGTTCAGACCTTTATTTGAGGGACACCCTGGCACCTCTGCATGAGAATGCTTCCAGTCTCACGCAAGTCCACATGTAAGTATGATGGCCTGCACAGTAAGCAGTCTCCTCAAACTGATGCTAAAAGCTGCTTCTCAATCTACCAGGAGGAAGAAGGTGGTAGTCAGGAGGAAAGGTTATGGTAGTAACTACAGTCTACTTTTAGGTAGCTGTTATGTCACAGGATCAACTTCCTTTCCACTGCAGAACCACAACAGTATTGTATCATAACCATATCTTCCTGCATGCCAGTATAAGAACAGACATTCTGCTGTAAGGCAGAGCAACAGCAACATGCCGCAAGGTGTCATGAAGAGTCAGCCAGGCCATAAAGCACAACAGGGTTCTCCCCTCCCAGGTACACTGCTTTGCAGGGAGGATGTTTGTGTGGCCTGTGAGCAGGAAGGCCAGGAAGTGTCACAAAAGCCAGTTAAACTCCCTTTGAAGCACTACCTGCCCTACCCTCAAGTAAAGGGCACCATACCGAATCAGGTCTGCCATTGGCATCCTTCAGCTCCAAGTAAGGCTTCTTCTTCACTCTGTTCAAATCCTCATGCAAGCCATCTAGAAGAAAAGCCAAGAGCTCCTGCGAATCTTGCTGCTGGTATCCTGAAAACTGAGGAGCAAAGCGGCCAACCTGCGTCTGAAACACAAAGGCAAGAGTCAGAGGGGAGTAAGCATTACCTGTGTGTAAAAGACAGGAATAAAAACACTCGCATCCTGGCTTTTGCAGCATTCAACTCCATGCTACCTTATGTTAGCAGTAGACAACAGTGAACTGGATGCTAACGCAGCAAGAGTGCCAGAATAATTTTCCCAACTAGGTTTGCCCCGCCCAGTGTTGAGAGGGAAAAATGCATTTAGTGGTGTGATGCTAGAAATCCAAGTTATCAATATTAATTAAGGAACCTGAAAATAACCAGTACACAAAACCTATCTGCCTGATGAATTTTGTACTTTAACTTCTCTTTCAGGAACCTGCAGTTCCCACAACGCAGACTTGCTATAAGGTAGCATCTTGAAGCAGGTGGACTGCAAGACTGAAAATGCTTGCAGAAGATACTTATGAAGTAACAAAACCTGCTTAAAACTGAGATTGAAACTCGCCACAGTAATCTCTAGCTATTCTAAAAACTGTGATATGAAGCTAAGAAACGTAACAGCCTGAGTTAGCAAGAGCCAGAAAAAGCACACCCATACAACAGCCTCTTATTTCATAACTGCTATCTTACAACACTGCCATTTAGCGTTCCTGCTTCTAAAAAAAAACGATAGAAAGGGGATCCACAGGAAAACCAACAATTAGCTAAAGGAGTGGTCACTCCTAGTGACCATCACTAGTTTTCTCATAAACACGAAGAGTTCAACAGACTTGCAGAATTATGCTTACAACGTTTTAACCACTCAGGATGACAACTGCAAGGGAGCCCAAACTGAAGGGCTGTTTACATTATAGAGATAGTTCATACTGTCACTAAATCAGCAACAATTGTTAGAAAAATCACAAGTGATACTGTGATAGGAAATAAAGAGTAATTCTTATTCCAGTCTTAAACAAGAACAGCCCACATTAAGACACTTTTATTGATGTTCGCTACAGATTCACGTATTTCCTCTGAGCTGAAGTTTACAGAACAACTTTAAAAGCAGTGGATGATATGCCAGCAACTCCAAGTCCCAGAAATTAAACTTCTTGTTGTTTCAGAAGTACCTATGACTCTACAGAGGACAGAGTTCTGTAGTCCATGAGACTTGCCTCAGGTCTCAAAAGCATATACCCTCAACTTCAAGATTATATACCACGCAAAACCTAAACAGCAACAGAATGCACATTTCCATTAGTATCAGGTCATTGCTGATTTCATGTATTTGGGATGTTATTCTTCCTCAGCGTACTGAGATTGCACTACAGAAGCAAACTCTTAGTGTTCCTTGGATGCTTTAATTATGTTGTTCTGCACTGGAGCATCTTTGTAATATATTTAAAACAAAAGACATAGTTACAATTTTTCTAGGGGTTCATATACAACTGCCACATTGCAGTATTTCAGCTGAAAGCGCTCTTCACACTGAAGCACTGGGAACATTACATCAATAAATAACGTTATAGACAACGGGATGCATTTTGCTCTCCACTGTAATTTCATTTTTTAAAT
>VYZV01011621.1:274-14646 GCA_013401275.1 Pandion haliaetus
ACTACTCCCCCCCCCCCCCCCCCCCCCCCCCAAGAAAAAAATTCACAGGATATAGGAAGGGTGATTAATGAGGGAAAGAATTTGAACATGGGAATTTCAGTTCCATATTGAGTGTATCGACTCAATAGCTCTGAATGTAGGATAAGATTTTAAAAGAAACAGTTGCAGCTGAAGTTAATTGGATATCTTGCTTGCTCAATGGTCTTGAAAATCAAGTGAATACTTGAATCTCCTTAAATACAAAATCCAGATTTAGGTGCTAATTTTTCAGAACCCCTGATCTGCACTTGGCCAGATTGCATGTCTGTTTTGTCTTGTTGANCTTTGAGTAATACATCAGAGTTTCTCTTATTTTTACAGGTCACAGACTATAGTCTTTCAGATTTCTATCTCAATGTCTTTTTCACTATTGCACTTTGTCAAGGGTACCCGGATAATAAGAGTAGTAGTATTCTGAATATTTTAAACCACCTGACACAACTATATGAAGAGGAATAATTACTCATTGAATATACTTACCTGTTCTTGTCCGTACAAACATGTCAGCAACATAGATGGCATCAGAAATGTAATCAATAATAAACCATACCGCTAAGTAGTCATGCTGAAGCTCATCAAAACAGGCTCTGAATAGGAAAAGACAAAAGTAGATTACCATGAAATGAAAATTAAATATTTGCATGAAATCAGTGATGAATAAAATATTTTTTAATTTATTTAGGGATATCACGATTTGCCAGAAGTTTTATATAGTCATTAAAGGAGTACATCACCTAGCAATAATCATGGTCCAGTTGTACATGACAGGCATTGTGATGCAAAACAACCAGTTGTAATACATATTTCCTGCTGGATCAATAATGAAAATATCTTTCTTCTTCCTAAGTGGTAGGCAGGAAAACAAAGGAGAGTTAATGAGAGACTTAAGATACACCTAACAATTTTTGAGGAATGAAGCATTCCAGAAATTGTTATTGTAGAATAAATGCTCTTTATTAAAGTTAAGCTTGGTTGCTTGAATGCATGGAGAACATAAAGCTGCTTGTTAGGTGTGACTTGCAGCACAAACTTTGGCATCTAAATTTTGCTGAGCAAAATCAGCTTGGCAGTCCCACTTCAGTTTATAGTGGCACATGTAATTTCAACCTTTTTAAATTCTTTTTTTTCCTATGCAATTAACTGTCTTGTCTGATAATTGATTTGATCATCTTTCAAAAAATAAAATGGTTATGTGACTACTAATGTTTAAATAAGTGAGCTAAATCATGCCTTTCTCACTGGGAAAAGTTTAGCTCTGAGAAAAATGAAACATTGTCATAGTTTACATAAAGAAACCAAAGAACGTGAAATCATACAACACAAGTTCCTACTGCACTATTTTAAGTTTCTCTTCCTTGGCCAGAAAGTTATGAATTTACCAAGCAAAAGGTAAAGCAAGAACTTTTAGGTCATAGAAGAGTTTACTTGCTTGTAGGTGCCCTTATGTGTGGAAGAGATTGCTTTACGCTGGCACATCTTTTGCTGCAGGGAGTTATCCTAAAAAATATTGGATAATCAGAATCAAAAGGAGATTTTTCTTGATTAATTTTTTCAGGTCAATTCCATGCATGCATATTTCTGTTGTCCACATATGAAGTTAAATCAAAACAACTCTACTCTGGGGAGAACAGCAGTCTATACACTCATTCACTCGAGTATAAGCATCTTGTTTACAGGATGTCCATGAATGGATTCGGTTTTACATCAAAAGCAATTTTATTAGACTAACATAGCAGGATCTGAATGAAAAATACTTACTCTTCTTTATTTTCTTTCTTCTTGGACTTATCTTTATTTTTGTTTTTCTCCTTTTTTTCCTTGTTCTTTTGTGTTTCTCCATCCTTTATTTTTTCTGACTTGCTAAGAAATAGATTTACATTTTCAGTTGTTACAGACTAAGTTATAACATACTTGGAAAGAAATTAAATGTCTTAGAAATAGTAGTATTATTACTCTTTGTCTTACCTCTTCTTTTCTTTTTTCTTCTTCTTCTCTCTAAGGAAAAGAAAAATATGATAGGCTCATGGGATGCATACAGCCCTTGCTTCCACATTTATTTATTAGAATCATGTGAATTCAGTAAGGGTAACATTATACTTAGGTGTTTGGCCTTCAAAAACTGTTTTGCTTATTGTACTCACATAGAACTACTTTTATTTTAAATTAATAGGTATGATACCAATAACTTTAGTATTAAGAATGATCATCATAATTGATGTGCCTGAATTTAAAATGTACATGCAGTCTCTTTTGGGATTACTTGAATGACATAACTGTTTATAAAGAAATTATTAGATATATATCATTATTCTTCATTGCTGCTTAAACAGCTGATATTGCAGTACTCTCATTTTATGAAATGGCAAAGATACTTACTCGTCTTTATTACTATTGTTGTTAATATTGTAGTGTGCAACTGCACCAGGTAGATACCCTTGCCTGGGGAACAGCAAAACAACACAGTTACATGATATCTGCTGAAATACAAAGAAACATTTAATCTAAATTGTCACGGACTGTTTCTCACCGTTTCAATCATGGGCTTAGTTATCTAAGGAAATTGAAAGAGCACAGATTTTAATCTCCTAAATATTTACAAAAAGCAATATATTACAATTGTAAAAACTTAATTTATTAAGAGGGAGTGAAGAAAATTAGATGATGGCAAGTATCTCTGCTTAGTTAATCCTATGCAAATTATCAAAGAAAAAAACCCAAACAGACACAAAATAGTAAATTTGACATACCTGTTTTTCCCTTTGTCCATTGGTCCAGGGTCCTCACTGGTGTCTTGCACTACCACGCTAGGAACAATTGTATGGGAGTGATGGGTCTCAATCACTCCTACCTTCATGGTCAAGTTTGTCTTACCTTGGGTAATTGAGGAAGACTGATTTAAAAAAGGATCAAGTCATTTCACAACTAGCGGAAGTTAAAAGCAATTTTTTTTTTTTTTTTAAGATGAATCCTTTATATCTTTTCTTCCCCCAAAACCAACAACAGTATTTTCAGTTTCTTCTCTCCCATGACATTCCCACCAGACAAGAAAGGGCACTGTGGGTGCTTCAGTCTGCTGAATTACCAGGCAACTGCTGCTAAAGAGAATGTTCAACACACCTGTCTCTTAGAGGAAGCATTAATTTAGGTCCTTCTCCTCAACCTAATCACATACTTTGAAAATATTTAGACAACTGTGTTTGAAATAGCTACTGCTGTTTCATCTGGGTTTGAACCAAAGGCTCAAAACATTGTATCAAGATGGATAAGCAGATTAATGCACAGGTGACATCCTGAAAACCAGACTAGGAAGCATCCACTGGTTGTACGTCCAAAGAAATCTCTGTATGTCTGATACCTTAAAGTTATACTCTGTTGACAGCAAAGAGTAGGCTCTGTAACTAAGAAGTTTAGACTGGTGTAGCAGAGTCTCCTTACTCATATAGCAGAGAGTATATAAACACCTAAACAGAAATGTTAGTGGCTGTTCATGTCTGTTTTGTTCATTTCAGTATTAAAAAAACTGAAAATGTTGTTGAAAACTGTCCTGGTTTTGGCTGGGATAGAGTTTATTTTCTTCCTAGTAGCTGGTATAGTGTTATGTTTTGGATTCAGTATGAGAAGAATGTTGATAACACACTGATGTTTTCAGTTGTTGCTAAGGAATGTTTAGTCTAAAGGATTTTTCAGTATCTCATGCCCAGCCAGCAAGAAGGCTGGAGGGGCACAAGAAGTTGGGAGGGGACACAGCCGGGGCAGCTGACCCAAACTGGCCAACGGGGTATTCCATACCATGTGACATCATGTCTAGTATATAAACTGGGGGGAGTGGGGCTGGGGGGAATCACCGCTCGGGAACTAACCAGGCATCGGTCAGCGGGTAGTGAGCAGTTGCATTGTGCATCACTTGTATATTCCAATCCTTTTATTATTATTATTGTCATTTTATTATTGTTATTATTATCATTATTAGTTTCTTCTTTGCTGTTCTATTAAACTGTTCTTATCTCAACCCATGAGTTTTACTTTTTTTTTTTACTGATCCTCTCCACCATCCCACTGTAGGGCAGTGGGGAGTGAGTGAGCAGCTGCATGGTGCTTAGTTGCTGGCTGGGGTTAAACCATGACAAGTACATAACTAATATAGTGCATTCTAGTGTACAGTCTTTCCGGCACCAGAGTAATTAACTTCTGCTCTCCCTTTTTGCCACTGTTCTTATAATTTTCTCAGTTACATCTTGGCATCAGTGAGACTGCCAACTCTTCAGGCATGAATTGTGTCTACAAGTGTGATCTTGACAGGGCCATTTAGATAGGATTATAAAACAGATCTATCCGCTGCAGTAACAGTATCCCTGCGCATGTGAAATTGGAGTATAGAGATGTCTGTAAGCCACAAGCTGACAAATGAGTGGCTGTACTACTGATAAGTGATGTCAAGTGCCATAGAATGAATCAGTGTTAAAGAAAGTACTTCCAGTCTGTACTCAAACACACTGCAAAAGAGAAGCAGGATGATACAGCTGCCACATTACTGCCAGACTTACCTGACTTTCCTTATTAGTCAGTGAAACTAAAAATATTTCTATACAGGAAATAGGAGAGGAAACCCGTATTTCCAGCAGTCACCAGACATGAATGACACATGGTGCAAAAAATAATACAGCAATATACAACATTCTACAAAACAGAAAGATGAAGATTGTAGATTAAGATGTTTTCTTCCATGAATAGTCCTAAATAATAGTCCTAATAATAGTCCTGACTGCTGGTCAGTCTTTAAATGCTTAAGAGCAAGCATCAGGTCTAAGTTGTCTCATAAAAAGATTCTAAATTTCTAAGACATAGTAAACATTAGGTTAGATTCACCAGGAGCCTTAAAGCTGTAACAGGGTTACCACTGACTTACTCCAAGGATAAATTGTGTATGAAAGTGTGGAGATTGAAAGTATGCCAGGTTGAATTAAGCAGCTTTATGTCTGCTTACAGGTACTCTGAAAGCTCTGCTAATACTGGCACACAAAATTCCATCCTGATTTAACCTATATCCTCCACAGAGCTCACAAATAATAGTGCAAAATAAAGCTGTGTCCAAACACTTCCAAACACTCAGCACCAGACAAATGCCAATGCAGTCATCTCAAGGGAAATCATTCCTCCAGCTGAGTGGGTGAACCAGTCACTTCACACTAGGACTCCCAGTGCCAGCAATTCTATGTAGGCCCTTATTTTTCATGTTTATCTTTGCTCTTTCAGTCTTCTTCAGTTTCAAGAGCAAAATACCCCATCGTTGACTTTTTGCTATCCAGACTTACTGACTTACAGATGTACTGGAGGTTAAAGACGATGAAAAGTGTGGTAAGATAGGACATATCCAAAAATCCACACCCATTCAGAGTACATAGCCTGGAGATTGGGGAAAAATCTATATCCTCTACATTCCCCTATTCTTCAGGTAAAGAGGGTTTTGTGTGCATTTTTGCAAATAAACAGATTCCTCTGGCTCTGTTAGTGTCTATTGTAAGTGGAACCACTGTGGCGTGCTTTGTGTTCTGCTGAAGGAGCCGTGGCAGCTGTGTGTAGGACTTGCTGGGAAAGGAGGGGCTGCCATTTGAGGCAGGACTGGAGATTTCATCTTACTGAGGCACTGGAAGCATTAAGTGGCATAGAAATTGGAAGTATTTACTACCTTGTAGTCTCAAAATACTGAATCTGAATGTCAGGCTCAGGTGACTGCTGCACCAGGTTGTTTCCCTTTTCAATCAGTCAGGATATGTAGCACAAGAATATCTTCAAATGCCATTAGTCTCAAAGCAAATTGTGGGGAGTTTTGAAATTCTTGAGTCTAAGCCACAGAAATGCTAATGCAGCATGTGCCCAGTGCAAGTTGAACAGACACAGTAATTGCTCCTGGATTAGGAACCATGGCTACCTCATTACAGCATTTGTGTGACAAAATCCCAACATTGGGAACAGTAGAAAGTATCCTGTTAAAATCAGTGGGTCCACAACTCACCTTAATGCATTTTTTAAATTGTATTATAGAGTTTTTTCAGACAATATTTCAGATGGTTTTTACTAAATTGTGTCGCGACCATGTTTCCTATTCTGTAGTCATACATATTTTTCATAAACTGATACATTGTCACAAATTGTTACACTGCTTTCATTTTAATAGACCAATGCTCATATTCACATTATCATATTTAGGTAGTAAATTTGAAAGGTAATACGGATAAATGCTTGCTTTAGAGATAGTTTAGATTTTTACCATATTGTTTTTACTGTATGATCACAAATAGTTTGCTTTTACTATCTTGGATTTTAAAATGTGACTACTATTATAAACAACTGAGTTTTCAAATATTATGACCTAAAAACTAATTATATTAATTACTATACATCAAAATCTTTAGGGCTGCAAGAAAGTGAAGGCAGTATTATCCTTTTACAGGACTGTAGTGAATGGAAGATCAGCTTCCATCTCTTCTGCTCCAGTATTTTACCTATTTCTCACTTTCTTACTGGCCCACCATACTCACTTCTCTAGTCACTATTTTCAGAGAGAAAATGCTTCGAGTAAGGATACCGTGGAATTTGGTGTTGTGTAAAGATCTTCTTTTTTTCTTTATAAAAAGCAGCAATAACTCTTCATTAACATTAAAATCTGCAGTGTGTTACAACAAAATCTCTTTTCTAAGACGCAAGAAGAGTCCTTAGCAGTTCTGCAATAAGCAGTTTCATCAGCATGCATGCTTACCTTGGGAATGTAATCTGCTGCTTCTGATGGTGATTTCAGTCCTTTAAATCAGTGATGTTTCCCTACTACATAAGCAGAGCCACCATGAAAAGCTAAATATAATCAACATTTCATACATAAATCCCTTATTGATCAATTTCTCAGCCAGCCAGTCCCATGTCCAGTTCTCTGAATTATTCCCAGGGAAGAACATGGATATTAGAGGAGGATTTCCTTGACCTAGTGATGGATTTTGAGATTTAGAGAGAGATGAAAGTGACAGTGGCAGTCACTATTATCCCTCACCTGAGCAGAAGCTTACTAGCCATATCAACACGCACAAGAGACATATATTGGAGCGCACTCTGTCTTGAAACTAAAAAAAATATTATTGTAAATGACTATATATTCAGTATTGTCTGCTGTCCTGTTTTCTTAATATTGCAGATGCCATTACTGTAGCAACAGGTCTTTACTATAATAGATAAAACGCCATAAATAGAATTTTCCTTTTTATCTTAATGTGTTTATCATATTGCTGAATAATAGGAAATACCATTTTAAATTACTGAACGTTCTTAACTAATCTAATATAACTTTTACATTCCTATTTTGATGCTTAAAAAAGCCTATGAAATGTAAATATATATTTAGTGGAAAATGCCATGATGATGAAGTTTTAAGACACTGAATTAATCTTTAAGTTTGGTATGGATTTTGATTTTGCAAAATGGTTTGTAAAGTAGCTGCAGTCCTCCTCCATTAGAAATGTGCAAGGGTTCATCTGCAGTGCCCACACAATCAAGAAAGCCCCAAGAGCTTCCTAGTGTACTTTGAAAGAGAAGATGTTGAGGTATTTGCATATCTCAGCTTTCTCATTTCACTGCTGGGTTCCACGAGAATGAGGAAAATTAAGTTCTCAGGAGCTCGAGTGATTGATTTTTTAATCTGGCACATTTTACATGGCCCATTTTTGGGAAAAAAAAAAAAAGGCGTTGCTGAGCATGAAATCCAGTGCAGAAAAAGGAGTGCAAAGCAGCAAAAAGAGTGAATGTTCAAATTTGAAATGGTAACTTTGCCACAACTGAGACATAGCTAAAGTTACTGAATTACTTTTTAACTTTGCTTCACAACAAGCAGAATCCAGGAAAGCAGTCCAGCCCCTGGGACCCCAGGATTAAGACACATTTGTTTCCTTAACTAAGAGCAGGAGGAAGCAGTGCCACTGGCATTCATATGAACCAACTTAAATCTCGCAGCCCAGGTGACTGAGTGGTCATTCATAAGTGGATTGACATGTTGTAGATGTAATCACAAACCCAAAATGATGCTCAGTATCGCAGGTCAGCCTCCTGACCAGAGAAACAAATTAGACACATCTGCTGCTACAACTTTCTAACCCTGAAGACAGTCAGTCCATTTTCTAGGAAAGAGAATGCACATTTGAAATTTAAAGAATAAAAAATGTTTTAAATAAAACAGTAATGAGCAACAAGGAAATGTATAACATTATGCCCAGTGGAAGCCAGATATACACATCTACAGTAAAGTAACCAACATAACAAATGGACAAAGAAGTGAATAATCTCCTAAGTCCTGGCATAGGTTTTGCTGTTGGTTTTGAAGGGCTGAAATACAATTCCTATCCTAAAATCATAGCTATGACAGCAATCTCAGAAGGTCACTCCATCCAGCTAGCATTGAATCAGGATCAGTTTTACCTCTGTCATTCTTGTGGGGTTTTGCCTAGTTTGCAGTCTGAAAGATCTCAATGTTCAATGCTGAGCAGTGATTTTGTGACTATGTGGTGGCACTGAGTGTCTGGGACATATGCCTTGTTGTGTGACACACGAACATCATAGTACTTGTGAACTCCTGCCTTGGGTGCATACTTTTGTCCAAAAGTTTTAGATGACCAACCAAGCCAGGCAAGTCTATGTTGTGTCTCTCAAGACAGTACAAACTACAAAGGATATACACCTTTTTACTGTGGTGGAGAACAGTCAGTTTTAATTTAAAATAAGCAGTCCTGTCAAGCAACTCTAACTTATTCTCCCTTATCTGTGTTACCGTGGAGTTTTTCAAAGAAGTTCTCAAACAGAGGAAGATGAGTCCTACTGAGCCAGACCAGTTCCTTGCCTGACAGTGGCCAGGACCTCATTTACCTGCAAAGAAGTTTGCAGGAGAAGTTCTGAGTGAGCTCAACACAGTGATCTCACTTTTGCCCTCCTTTAAAAGCCAATTACCTAGTTGTCGTTGACTTCATTGACAATTACATTAGTTTAGCATCAATACTTTTTCACTGATATTTTTCCTGTTGATCCATATTCCAGTGAAGTAACCTTGACTGATGGGAGAATGACCGCACTAATGGATTATTGTTTTAGCAGGGCAACTTTAATCTATTTTTGTATCTTGCTTTGTCATCATCTGTAATTCTTCTGAATCCTATTAAAGCTACCTCTAGTTTCAGACACCCATAACCAAAACACTAGATACATTATGCATATGTATTTATTTATAAATAAGCAGGTTTTAATGGCACAACATTGCGTTTCAGCTTACTGTGTTGTAGCTGTGTACACAGATAGGTGTTTGGATTGAGACCATAGTTTTGGCAGGCTTATTTTCTGCAAATACTCTTCTGTCTTTTCTAGTGCTGGCTGATGCGATTTCAGCAATGAATGTCATATCAGAAGTGCTGTAGCTGAGAAGGCTCCAGGGCTTCTGGCTTATTAATACTCTTTTGTGTAGACTGGTGTTACAGGGAATTCAGTGTCATGAAGCACAGTCGACCCCAACGTGACTGGAAAACCATCAGTGCAAACAGTACCTCCACCAGTAGGTGGTACTGTATTTTCACTTTAGTGTTAAACGGGTGCTTGATGGAGAGGGAAGAAGTAGAAGAAATTTAAGATGTGTGTTGTGTGTTAGATTCCCATATGCAGATGAGGCTGGAATTGGAAAGCAGTGGACAGACTGCAAGCCTTCCATGGATGTGAGCGCTACCAGGCGCACAGAACAGCACTGCACAGTGTGCTAAAAAGACTATGTCAAAGCCTTTTAACGGCATCTTCCAGGTCCAGACCCTAGTTTTTGCATGACTACCCTGAGCAGGGATTAGCACTTCTGAGGTGTCCGCGGGCACGACAAGCACTGTGCCTGGCCATGCCCAGCAGTTATTTGTGTGCCCTAAGCTGAACCTGCAATGAGGCTATCCTTGTGCCACCCAGGTTGGGGTGGCTTGAGATGTCTCTTCACCTCCCAACCTGGAACCTGGAAGGAACAGAGGGACTGGCCCACCAGAAAACTCTCTGGAAAAAAACTAGGACTTCATTCAATATTATCACTCGGATAAAGAATAAGTATGGTGACCCAGCAGGAGTGCCAGTAGCTCTGAACGGTAAGTTAGGATTTCTGTTTGGCAGAATTTTATTTCAAGCTAAAATAACATAGGAAATCAGGGTTGGTTGCACAGAATAATGATGTATGTTTACACATAGAAAGGTGATTCAACTGAGCTTAATTCTACTTAAAAGAAAATCATCAATATATGATATTGTCACTGATAAGAGTGGTAGAAAATGCACTGTAGCTAAAATAAGTTTGATATATCTAGCCTTGCTTGTCTTACATTCATTGTAGTAAAGTAGGAGTTACAGTGACACTATCTGGGCATTTTTAAGGCAAAATGTATAGGATTAATCTCTTCACAGCAAATACAGCAATCTAATCATACTAAACCGCAATCTAGAGGCACCATTTTTTGTCTCAGTTGAAGTTAATTCCTTTCCATATTGCTCCTGCAGGTCTACTCTAAATCACCAGCGTTTGGGCAGGTCAAGTTCCCATGGTCAGAGCTCCGCTCTCAAATCTACCTCAGTAATTTTTGTGTGGCTGCATGCCAGGACAGGTAATAAACGTGTCTGTAGCTGCCATATTGAACGGAGCTCATGTTTGGACCCTGTCGGGTAGCAGTGACTGCAAGCAGAGTAATGCAAAACAGGGAAGCCGAGCAATGATGACAGGACTTCAAAATGCCATAGGCAGCTTTCCTAAATAATAATAATAATAATAAAAAAAGATAGATCTTGCTTCACGTCTGCACCTGGACTAGCTGCACAGTGAACAGTTTTTCTCACTGTGGTGAAACCCATTGTCATCATCTTCAGTATTTATGATAATATAATTAAATACTGCATAATAACACATATAGGGAACTCGACGTTTATGTCTATGAGAAAAAAAATCTCAGCAAAATTAAAGAATTTATGACAAAGCCAAGAAGTCACACAAACTTTAAGTCATTCATGGCTAACACAGAGGCAAGATGGGTTTTATTAAGGCACAAAAATGCAGTTTCCAATGACTATTTTATTTATGAATGTAAAAGTATAAAGTTGGCTAGCTATTCAGTGCTTGCATTTCTATTGAAAACCAAGAGGTAAAGTCAGTGCCTGCTTAACAGTCAGTTTAAGCAAAGCTTTCATTCATTGCAAAAGTAACAGAATTTTAATATAACTTCTCTCTTGCATTTTCCATACATGTAATGGAAAAAAGTAGTACAATAACCCAGAAAGGCATAGCAGAGTTTCATAACATCCTTATTTCTCTTTTGGAGAAATGGGAACTGCTACAAAATTGCTTTGACTGTTAGTACATGCATATTGTTACTTCATGCACAAAAAGGCTGATCTGTGCTTAGCCATAGCTGGCATAGCTCCAGTGAAATAAGTGGAGCTGTGCTGAATTGCATTAGCTGATGATCTAGGCATTGCTCTAAATCAGTCACAGGTGCTGTTTTGAATGGTAAACAACCATCTTTTTCCCTTTTATGTCAGATGATAAGGTTGTATATCAAGACTTTATTTTCTTTGCCGTTTGACCTTCACATGTTATCCAAAATAAAGAAAAATGTATCAATGTTGATAAATTACTTTTATGTAGTTTATTTCTTCCTGGCATTGTCTCAAAAGTACTAATCATCAATGAAGTATACACACATGAAGTATACCCACTCCCTTCTGTAATTATATTATAGATTGCACGTTCTTTACATCTGTCCATTGACTTGGATTGTTAGCTCCAAGTTTCTTGTTATTTGATATTTTTTCTCAGAAAAAAAGAGTTTCATAGTGTTTTCACAGTTTATTGCAGATTTAAGAACATGAACATATAAAGATTTTCAACCAAGAACCAGTAAGTACATAGAATCATTTAGGTTGGAAAAGACCTTTAAGATCATCCACTCCAACTGTTAACCTAACATTGCCAAGTCCATTGCTAAACCCTGTGCCTAAGCATCACATCTACATGTCTTTTAAATACCTCCAGGGATGGTGACTCCACCACTTCCCTGGGCAGCCTGTTCCAATGCCCAACAACTCTTTCTGTAAAGAAATTTTCCTAATATCCAATCTAAACCTCCCCTGCCGCAACTTGAGGCCATTTCCTCTGGTCCTATCACCAGCCACCTGACAGAAGAGACCAGCCCCCACCTCACTACAACCTCTTTTCAGGTAGTTGTAGAGAGCGATAAGGTCTCCCCTCAGCCTCCTTTTCTGCAGGCTAAACAACCCCAGTTCCCTCAGCCGCTCCTCATCAGACTTGTGCTCCAGGCCCCTCACCAGCTTTGTTGCCCTTCTCTGGACACGCTCCAGCACCTCAATGTCTTTCCTGTAGTGAGGGGCCCAAAACTGAACACAGTGCTCAAGGTGCAGCCTCACCAGTGCCGAGTACAGGGGGACGATCACTTCCCTGCTCCTGCTGGCCACACTGTTTCTGATACAGGCCAGGATGCCGTTGGCCTTCTTGGCCGCCTGGGCACACTCCTGGCTCATATTCAACCACCTGCCAACCAATCTCTATCTCAGATTAAATATTTTATTCATTAATTAAAAAGACTTTGATGGCCATGGTCTGCTAAAGGAGTTGGCCTGTACAGAGGCGGATCCACAGAAGTGTTAACCATATTGTTTCTCAGTACTCTTGCTCTGGGTACCACACCTCAGTGAAGCCCTGGCCAGCAGCAGGTCAGCAAGAGCTGTGCCTGGGAAAGAGGTGGTCTTTGACACCTCACCCTCTCCCACCCTCTCCGTTGCTTCAGCAGGCCCTTGCAGTTGTTACCACCTCCCTTCTTCTCTGCAGATCTGCCAACTGAGTCACTTGCAAGATTGGCACTTCCCGTGCTTCAGTCAAATAGCAGGAAGCTGCAAAAATTGACACATTTTGATAGAAACAGGGGTGTGAACACACAGAATTGACAGACCTGAGGGGGCATAGAACAAAAATGGGCATTGGGAGCAGACTGCAGACATGTATCTGTTCATATATATGGTTTTATCCTATGGACAAGCTTACATTGTACAAGAAGATGGAAGTTTGCTCCCAAATTTTCAGATTATGCTTTAAGATTTTAATTTAACTGTTTTAAATACTATTTAAAATTATTGCTCTTTTCTAGGAGTAACCTGTGTTTTAGGAAGGTTAAAGCAGAGAAGTCAAACTCTTTTTATAAGGCAGCCTGCACTCAGTTCGGGCTGTTTAGGTAATTAAACGCACAGAAACAAATGCAATGCTCCTTTTCTCCTAACACAGACAGCGCAGGTTACATTACAAAATAAATACAGAAGTAAAAAATGAGCCTAAGACATTGAAACTGATCTCTTGGTTTAACCCTAGGACTGCAAAGTCAAGGGTGCCTAAGGCAGGGAAAACTGACACTGTCACAACATTTCAGCAGTCTGGACCAGAGCTAAAACTTTGCAAAAGCAAGGATAATTAATTTAGGTGCTGTGCTGCAAAACGTGGTTACAACTCCGCTGGTCTCAAGCCAGCATGTCGCTGTGGTGCTCTGTAGAGGTGTGTTCAATTCGCAGCTCAGTTTGGCTCCAGTTCGGGAAGTTCTTGTGCACGTTAGAGGTCCTCAGACCGTCCCTGGAAGTTTGCGGGGCAACGCTAGGTTAGCATGTAATGGTTTATTAAGCCATACATTTTGCAAACGTATTTCACTTACCCGTGTTAAAAACAAGGGCTTAGCCTTCTACCTTGAAACTACTGATTGGGTAATGAAGATAATTGTTTCTTAGGACACCCTGGAGCCTGTTCAGCCACAGAGAGTCATCGCAGGGTAAGTATCACCAGGCGCTGCCCCAGTTCTGCGAAGCTGGGATCGCCTGGCCGGGGGATGCCCCCGCCTGCCTGCAGAGCCAGTGGTCAAAGCTGGCGCGGGCAGCCCGCCGCACACCTGACGCGGCTGCACACGGACACTGCTCACCTCCTCTCCCAGGTGCGAAGGGGAGGAAAATTACATCTGTGGAAACGTGCAGGAGGCACGAATACTGCCTAGGTACCCCAGGAGAGAGCTCCTTCCTTCGGATTCGGTGTCCAGCTGGGGTCGCGGAAGTCCCCAGCTGCGAACTGGCACTTCATGACGGCTTACACGGAACAAAACGCGTTCGGGGTGGCTCCTCTAGCCCTGCGTCCCCCTTCCCCCTCCGGACGATGCCCACCTCCGCCTCCTCCAACTGCCGGGCCTGGGCCTGGGCCGGGCCAGCGGGGCGCGCCCAGGTGCGCCGGGACGCGCCCAGGCGGGCGG
>VYZV01011621.1:14923-27406 GCA_013401275.1 Pandion haliaetus
CTCCTGCGCTTCTGAAGCCTCTTTTCGGCATCTTTCGTGCGTTTTTATGAACGGGGCGGGGGCGGGTGGGTGGGTGCCGGGGTCCGATTCCCTTGCTGCTTCTCGGTACATCCACTTTTGGCCCCGGTAGCCAGGTCTTGGCAAAAGGGGGTTGGTATTTCCCGGGTGACAGTGACGGAGACAGGCGTTTCATGTTCCGGCCAGGTGTGAGCTGACTCCCGAGCGCAGTAAAAATGGTCAAATTATGTGTCTAATCAGTTGTCCGGATGACTCAGGACCAGTATCTTCAGTGGCTGATCTGCCCGGCTCGGATGGAGAATATTTAGGTGTTTGAGAAAACATTTTCAGATTTAGCTGAATCGTAAATGTAGAAGTTACAGCGGTCGCCCCCTGAAATCAGACTGGTTTCCTGTTGCTGTCAGCCTTGAGTCAGAGCTCGGAGAGTTTATTTCTGCGAGGAGGGGTTCTGCTGACAGGTTCGTGTTTGTTGATGTTTGGCAGTGGGAGGTGAAACGAGTTTAGCTGCAGAAGCTGGCCTCTGAGCAAGCCAGGCGGCCTCAGAGATTTGTCACCTTCCTCAGTCCTTCCAGGTAATCGTCAGACTGTTCACTGTGGGCAATGAACTAATAGTAATTCCTGGATCAGCCTCCTCTTCCCAGCTCTCAGGTGGTTCTGTGAGTGGTGGAGTGACATACCACTTTACGTGCAAGTGGAACGAATGACACGTTTTTTAAAGCTGGAAAAAGCTTCTCAGCACAATAAACAGAGATCACAGCCACTCAAAATTACTCTTCTCGGCCGGCAGACAGAACAGGCGAAAAATGCAACGTGTCTTTGTAAACATGAGCAAAGGTTGTATTTCGGAAACGAGAGAAACATCCTGTGGCAGTCACTGAATGACTTACTACAGATGGCACGATTACATTTTCATTGTTCGGTGTCATAAAGTCTGCTGGGGAAGGGAAAACCTAAGAATCAGTAGAAAAAGTAGTAGTAGTTTAATGTGGAAGGCAATAAGCCTGCCATTCATCTCCAGCTAAATGAAAGTACACCATCCAGAAGAAGGGGGAGAAGAGTGTTATTTCCTTCACTGTAGAAACCCAACACACTGATAGAAAGCTGTCTTTACCATTGCAGGTAGCTAAAAGGCCATACTTACCAGGAGTTCTTATCTTCAAGCTTTCTTTTAATTGGAGGCAAGAACTGTTGCTGCTTCTCACATAAAGCCTGTAGTAGCTGAGTGGTGGTGATGCAACTGCCACCAGTCTGGTTGAGTATCATGATGTATCAAGACCTAAGCGGTTTCATTTACTGGCAACCTCTCTGCTTTTTGCCTTGCCTGGGTGTGTGTTAGCTAAGAGAAACACTTATGGTTAAAGGACTTCTCTGTAATTTTCTTTTGTAATTTAATCTGTAATAATTATGTCAAAACTTAAGTGTATGCAAATTTTCTTCTCTTAAGACTATGCTAATACTTCAGAATTTTAAAATACTTTCAGATACAGTTGCAAATTTGTTTTCTTTTACATTATCCAACTGCAACTTCTAGTAATGATAAGATGGCAGAATACTATCTATCCTACATGCTACACAAAAATAATTTCAGGTAGATGTAAGTCTTTTAAGATTTTAATCTTCAGCTGCAGGATATGGACACACCCATCTTGTGGGACCATTTTTATGAAGTTTGTGCTCAGCAATACAAAACAACTCCTGTTATATAAAAACTCTTGGCAAACAAGGCAATGTGATTGCACAGCCCGAAAATCAAATGATAACTTCCTGTAGTGTGTTTGTTGTACAGTATGGCACAGGAAAACTGGGAGCAGATACTCATTCTAGTTCCTTACTTGTGAAGGGTGGTATCTCGCAGTGTTAGTATCAGCATTGTCAGCTGCAAATGAAGATACGCTGTCAGATTTCATACTGGGTTTAATACTTTTGCTATTTTAAATATTCCTTCCTAAACAGTATTAGGTGAATTATCCAAGGCTGCTTATTTTTAATTGTGCAATGAAGTACTTTTGACAGAACATTAATATTTCCTGAGCTTAGGTATGAACAGACACAGAGGCACATCCTTTTTCTACCAAGTCTCTAAGTGTTTTTTTCAATTGGGAAAAAAAAAAAAAGTGAGTGTATTACTGATGGTGCCATGCAGCAGGATGAATCCTTCATGTGTCATTTTAATTAGAGGGAAAACATGGAAAGCAAAATTATTTGTTGCATCCAGTGCTTTATATGAATCACAATGGATTGAGCTTTTGTACTTCTGCATCAGCTGTTTCATATTTTAAGGTGTCTTCACAATAAAACCTTTCTTTCCAAAAAGGTTGTCCTTAAAAGCTATCCCAGCCTAGATCCTCTGATCCGTGCTGCAGTCTACCATGAGAAACTGTGAAATGTCTGCTTAGACTACTGTAAGCCCTGCTGCAGCATTGCTGCCTGTCCCCTGCTTCCCCATGCAAAACAACGTTCCTTTTGTTCTTGGAAATGCGATACCTCTTCTTCCTTTAAAAAACACGTCATGGCTGATGGCAATGATGTCGTTCCCACAGGCTGTCGTCGTAAGGATGCTGATACGGCTTGGCTGGCTGAGAGTGTGAAGCTTCAGTCTTAGCCTAGGGTCACCTGGCTGTGTGGCAGGGATAGCCAGGGGGACTGTCCCTTGCAGGCTGTGGTCTTCCTCCAGCTTGGGGTTGTTGAGGTTAGGTGAAAATTGCTGTGGGGTGTGATGAGGCCTCCACCTCAAAATTTTATGAGTCGTTAGAGAAGATCTGGCTTACACAGTAGTCATGGAGCAATTTTAATAGTACATATTAGTGCCCATATGCAGCAAGAGTTTACTCCCTATATAGATTTTTTTTTTTCCCTTCTCTTTTTTTTTTATTTGTTGTTTCCAAATCTCAGCTACAAATATAAAAGTAGAAGCCTGGAATTGTAGCAGGCTTACTCTAGCAGGCAAAGTCTGAAGTCATGGACTTGGCTATATGTTTGTGTTTTGGGGATGTGGTCTCTGCACAATACAAAAGAACCCTTTCATCTTGAGGTTTCAGGTTAGCTTTTATGATTTCAAGTTGAATTTTGAATTACATCAAAGATAGTATTTTATTGTTGCATTCCTTGGTATTGCCCTAATTGCTTGACTGAGCTGATATAGTGCAAAATATATATAAAAATAAGGCATGCACCTGTGAATTACAGGGGTGGGTAATGACCTGGGGCAGCATTGTGTATGCTATGTGGATTTAGTGAGTTATTTGCATGGTCAGAAGTGATAAGTGCTCTGGGAACGTGTGGAAAGGAGTGAGCAGAGCAAGGATGGGGCTCCTTCAGAGCTGTGCCTCATTCGTGAATCAGTTGTCCTCCTTTTCCTCCTCCCAGGTGCCGTGCTCTCTTTTCCTTGCCACGACTCCTGCCAAGCATGGTGCCAGATCATCAACGTGTCAGAATCGCGCTCTTCTCTCCTCGCCTCTATGGACAGGACTCTCAATGAAACAAACCAGAGCATTTCCGCTCCTGCTGGAAGTAAATACCAGCTCTACGTTGGCTTGGCTTTGGCAATAGGTTCCAGTATCTTTATTGGTTCTAGTTTCATCCTAAAGAAGAAAGGGCTTTTGAAACTGGCAGACAAAGGAGTCCCCCGAGCTGGTAAGCGATGCTGCCTGCCTTGCTCCTGCTGGGGATGCAAACGCCTCTTGTAACTTGGCAAAATCAAGGTTCGAGTCAACAGATCACACGTTTAAAACCATTGTAGGTGAAAACTGTTGTACTTTAACAGTGATCAGAAGTCCTGTCTTGGCTAGGGATGGAAATACAGTATTATTTCTCTGTGTGTGATTGCAGGGACTGGGATTTCATAATTCCCAGGGCTACGGGGGCAGTGGTGGGTATTAAATCTTGCAAATTGGTGATATTTCCTCACTGACAGCAGTTAGATACCAAATAAAATTCCCCATTCATCTTACCCATCAAAATGCCTTTCTCTCTCTTTTTTCCATCTTTTTCCCCCCTCATTGGAGATGGAAAATCTTGAGATGGTAACTAGGTTCAGAGTTTGGTGGTGTTTTTTTTTTTTTTTTTAAAAAAAAGGAAGTGCAATGAGCTGTAGAAGGGATACTTATTACAAAAGTTTCTACAGTTAGTGCAAGTATTTTTTCATCAAAGTCAACAGATGAAGAGCTAGAAAGAGACCATTGGACTAATCTCATCATTCCCTTTGCATGGATTTAAATATATGGCACTAGCAGTTCTTCTTTTGTTTGTTGTGTTTATTGCAATATAATGTTCCAGAGAATTTGGTTATTTGAAACAAATGTGTTACTGAATGTTCAATATACTTAAATTTTATGTCAGAAAAATTAATGTGTGCAGTGGGATTTTTCTTTCTAATTTCTCTCAATTTAAAATATAAGCAGAGCCAAAATGCAGCTGACTGTGTATGAATATATTGGATCTGACCTGGGGAAGAACTTTGAAACATTTCTTAAGGTCACCAACAATCTTCATGGAGATTTTACTTTTGCTTCTCTTTAGTCAAATACCATTTTTCAGAAGTCAAAGCCACAAAGCAGTAGAGTGATTAATAAAAATGTCAGTCAAAATCTAACTAAATATTCTTCATGTTGCATCCAGATGACATGCTCTTTCAGTATATTATATGACTAGAGGCAAATGTGAAGCTGTAGTTTAGTTTATTATAATAAGGTGATTTCTTTCTTCTAGTAAGACCTTTTATCTGCTTTCAGGACAGGGTGGATATTCTTATTTGAAGGAATGGCTTTGGTGGACTGGACTGCTTTCAAGTAAGTCACCTCTTTCTTTTCAGCCTATATGTAAATGCTGCATAAAGCAGATTGTTTTAAATAGATGTATGCCCTGATTTTTCACTCCCCTCACTTAAAAGAAATGTCTTTGCAACCACCTTTATGACAGAATCCATTCTGATATCCCATCTCTCAAATATTGTGTTTGCTTTTTGCAGAATAACAACCTTTTCTTTAATATCCAGCCAAAAGCGATGGGACTGAATCTGTCCTGCTTCTAGGAGTACTTAGGGGAAAATTATTTGGCTTTCTTCAGCCTTTATTATGTGCAGAGGAGGTTAGATAATTTTGAAAGGAAAAATTGCATATATGGTGTAGAAAAACGATTTTGGTTTATATTTGCTATCATACAAAATATTTATATTGATATTGCTTTTATTCCTCCCCCCCACCTCAACCTGATCCAACTTTTTTCTTTCTTCTGCAGTGGGATTAGGAGAAGCTGCAAATTTTGCTGCCTATGCCTTTGCACCTGCAACTTTAGTTACCCCCTTGGGTGCACTGAGTGTTCTCATAAGGTTAGTACAAATTGGGAGCAAACCTTGACAAGTGAACCATTCACTGCATGAGGGGAAAAATACTGTCTTTGAAAGTAGAGAATTTTAGTAAGAAAACTGAAAAGCAATATATGGACAAAAAAATGCTTTTTGTTCCTTGGTGGAAAGATCCCTTTCTCATTTAGAACTGAATTTTCTGGGTAGAGGGAATGAGAAGTCTTGTTCCCAAAACTAATATGTATGCTTTCCCAACAGCCTTCCACCTATATTATAAAGTATTTCTTATCAGCGTATACCAGGTATACTGTTGATGTACAGTGGTAGAAGGCTGTAATTTATCTTCTCCTAGAGATGTGAAGCTGTCTTAAAGTCTTATCCTGTTCTTCACGTATGAAAAATCTTCAAAAGAAAATAGAGTATTTCTCCATCAAAATGTTTTCAAAACCAGTTCTTTTTCATAGGAGCATAATTTCATGTTAAGGCACACTTAGGAAGTATTTTGGGTTTGTTTGGTATTTTCCAAGTCCTTCTGGAAAGAAGGCAAAGCAACTTTTAGTCTTTTTAATATCTACAGTTAAAATTTGTGGTTGTTTTGAAGTATGAATGCCCTTCAAACACTCATTATTTCCAATGCATGAAGAAACAAATAATTTTCAAGTACTTAAGCACATACAGCTATCACAGAAGCAGAAAAGACATGGATTATGTTTGTAACAAATGTTCTGAGAAATAATTTATTAGCAAAATGGAATTACTCTATTTTAAATGTAAAACTCTTATTTCTAAGACCTGAGTATACTATATGAAACATTGTGTTTAAAACCAGACTGGGTCATGGGTTTTTGTTGTTGTTTGTTTTTTTTTTTGTTTTTTTTTTTAAAAAAGAAGCTTGCAGTAATCTAACTGCTAAAAATGAAGCCGTTCTGTCATAGCAAAACCAGTGTAACTCTGTCAGCTACAGGTATGCTGGGATCAGCATGTAGGTAGATGCAGACTAACTGGCAGCCTGGCTGCTGCTTCGCAAAACAGCCTGAGTTTTAACGCCTTCTCCTTTGATGTGGATAGCTATCTTTCCACTTTTCATGAAACAGAGAGGTTATGAGAACTTCATGTCAGTAAGCTCGTTACCCTTGTGTGAACAAAATAGCTGTAATTTGATCAGTGGGTTGAAAAACTGTTTGTGAGCTCATCCACATGCCATTAAACCTGTGTCTGTGCCTAAGGTTATGCTCTAGCTGGCTGATTGTGTGCCCTGTGAGGTGCCCTCATTTGGGCCAGGTTATTATCCTTAGGTTAAATTTTGAACCCCTTGGAGAGTCTGGGGTCAGTCCTCTTTGAAGGGGCAGATGTGCCTTCTCTGTGTTTTTGGGGAAGTCCTGACAAGCCAGGCAGAAATGGTGCCTGGGTGGGAGAACCCGGTGAGAGATGAGGAACAGTTTCCAAAACTTGCGTGCATTTGTTCTAATGCCAAATGAAGTGCTTTAAACCATTTTTGGAAGAAAGTAGCAGCTCGTGTGGTTGATCTACAGGTGTGTGAGAGCACATACCCCTGACCCAGGCCATCAGTAATGAGAAGTTCCTTGAGCAACTTGGACCCTTTACAACCTGGATGGGAGGGATCAGGGTTGCTAACCCCCTTAAAACCTGACCTGACCTTCTTGGTCCAGACCAACCTTCTTGCAAAACTCCTTAAAATTTGATTGTTTTGGACTGGTTTCCCATATATTCAAATTCAAAAGAGGTTTTGAATTACTATCATGTTACACAGACAGATTTTGAATATCTCGCGTGGCTGCTGGAGATGAACCTTTTATTTATATTTTGCCAAACAGTGCTATATTGTCATCATATTTTTTAAATGAGAAGCTGAATATTCATGGAAAGCTGGGCTGTGTACTGAGCATTCTGGGGTCAACAGTCATGGTTATTCACGCCCCTGAGGAGGAGGAGGTCACCTCACTAGATGAGATGGAAAGAAAGCTGCAAGATCCAGGTCTGTATGCAGTTGCAATGAACTTGTCAGCTACATTTCATAGAGAAGTGTTCGGGATGCTGAATAACTTCTAACATGTACTTGGATGTAGTCTGGTATTTTATCTCATGCACATTACTCTTCTTCCCTTTCCTCTTTCTTACAGCATTTGTTACGTTTGCTGTTCTCCTAACTGTTGTTGCCCTCATGCTGATTTTTATTGTGGCTCCAAGGAGAGGTCAGACAAATATACTGATCTACATTTTAATTTGCTCATTTATTGGTGCCTTCTCTGTCTCATCTGTGAAAGGCCTGGGCATTGCCATAAGACAAATGTTGGAGCAGAAACCAGTTTATCGACATCCACTGGTTTATATTTTGGTGGGTACCTTAGTGCTCTCGGTCAGCACTCAGATCAACTATCTCAACAAAGCATTGGACGTGTTCAATACATCTCTAGTGACACCTATTTATTACGTGTGTTTCACCACGACGGTTGTGACATGCTCCATCATCCTGTTCAAGGAGTGGAGTAGTCTGGACCTGGGTGATATCATTGGAACCCTGAGTGGATTCTGCAGTATCATCATTGGCATTTTTCTATTGCATGCTTTCAAAAATACTAATATCACCTGGAGTCAGCTGATGTCCACTGTTTCCAAAGAACCATCATTACCACACCATGAATACGAAACCTGTCACACTTTACTGGAGAGCATGGAAGACCCAGCTTTGGCATATGAGGAGGACAACGTTTTATTCAGTCAGTGAAACTCTCAAGCAGTGTTCATCATTGAAGTACTATGAATTGCAGACTCAGCCCACCTGTGTCTACCAGAACGCTGCTCTTTTCTGCAATCCTCTGGAAAACAGTCTGTAAGGCCAGTTAAGTGTGGGCCACTCCTCTGTATGCCAGTTTTTGGTAGTAATGAATGGAAGTGTTCGATAATTTACATAACATACAATCACGTTTCTGTTTGTCAAATAATGAAAAACCTTGTCTTTTTTTTTATGCAGCATCTCCTATTGGAGAATTTTAGCAGAGAAGGATGGTATTTGTAAGCTTTGTTTACAAAGTGCAATTTTCCCATCATGATAAAAGACAATCCTTATTGAACTGACAAGCATTCTGGTATTATTTTAGTGATGGCCTTAATGTTTCAGGCTTTCTTTATATTTGCATAATTTATTGCCAAGCAAACTTGCAGATACTCTACATGAAGGATATTAATTGGAGATATAATATGAAGAAAACAGTGTTTAGCCCTTTTAGCTTTTAATATAAAATTTTATGCAAGACTTTTTCACTTTTTTGATCACCTACCAATGAACCTTGAATAGACGTCACCAAAAAAATTGAGATATGGTTCTTGGTAACCAGTCTCCTTCAAAATCCATTTTTTAACAGCAAAGTCTTAGTCCTTCTACCTGAGGAATCCCGAGTGGATTGCAAATACCTGAATGCGTATGTACCTTTTTATTTCAAATCTATGACCAAGTTACAGTTTAAGAAAAAGCAAATTCATTAGAAGCCTGAAAACAGTAGCTATTGGCTTAAAAAATTACATAAGATGAAAGAATAAAGCATCCAAAGGCAGAAGAAAACCAGAATGCGCAATTAAGAATTTCCACTCTGTTTTATACTACTTTGAGGCTTAGGAAGAGATTTCACTTCTTTCTGTACTTCTTCCTAATATTGTCATCTATTCATCAAAGCCCACTTAAGCTTTTCAGAATTTTTTCTCATTTTCCAGAAAGGTATCATTGTTTCTTAATAGCAACACAGTCCTGTTATTTTATATTCCATTAAAAAAGCAAAATTAATTTTCCAATTGGTGCACTATTTCTAAAAATAGTAGGTAAAGGAAGGGCTGTAAACAAGGGTTGAGAAACACCAAAACATCTTTTGTTTTAATTTGACCTTTTTATCTTTTCTAAAAATGAGTATTCATCTCTATTAGATGTTTTAGCTATTAATCTACCATAGGCCTTGAAGATTAGGATCTGTACCACAGTATGCTCCTCAGTTGTGGTCACTGATCTTTATTTCACAAAACCAGCTTGCACAGTCCATGGTTTACTCATTACAATCCCCTTTGTTGCCACTTTGTGAGCAAGAAAGTAGCTTCAGCAATCAGATGTGTGGGTCATGACAAGCTCATCAGACAGGTAGCATTTCCAATTCTTGGGTTTTTAAGTGTGAGTCCAGAACCTTTGCCAGAGGGTGCTAGCATTTCAGCAATTAAAAACTGATTTTGGTCAGCTGAGATTTATATGCCAAGCAGAACATCCTCATGAAGCAGGCTGTATATTTGCTAACATTCAAAGAGTGTAGTAAAAGCGGACACTTCGGATGGATAGCAAATTGTTCTGTGAAAGAAAGCTCATAATTTAGCTGTAAGAACAAAAGGGTTGCTGCTGGTATTTCATATATGTTTGTGTTGGGCAAAGTTTCAGTACTTTTTTTTGAAAGACATTCATAGAACATCTCACTTTTTAATTATTTTTAATGATGCTTTAGAAGCTATCAAAGACTAGAAAGTAACACTAGGGATACTAGCTTGAAGTAATTTCTAAATTCCAATCAGCTTTTTCTTCACTTAGCTAGGTTTGTAGTTGACATACCTACAGGAAGAGGTAGAAGCTGTATCAATCACCTACACCTTATTTCTAAACACTCATTTTTACAATGAATAGCATATCTGAAAAATGTGGTACTGAAAAGTGTGTCTGGCTCTTCTTATAAAATATTGTAGGTAATCTTGCCAATGTGAAGAGAAGCCCAGAAAATGTCATTAGGCAATGGGTATTCAGGTTATCACCTGTGATTGCCTCATTTGACAAGTCCTTTCAATAGTGCAGGAGGTGGCAGCAATGTTACCCCAGCAAACGAGACATTTTCACAAAAAATGTACTTGCCTTGAAAATATAATGACCACATATACAGCTTTGGAATATTTTTCAGCTTCCCAAGTGATGAGACTTGCAACAATTTTTGCTGTTAAAACACATGTGTTAAAAAAGCTTCAGAGAAGAAAATATATAAAGAGGATTTCATTACTTCTTAGTTAATGTAGAGAATACTTTGGCTTTATTGGCAAGATTCAAGCTACAAAATCTTTATCATTAAAAACAGGTCATACAAATATTGAAAACACTAAAAATGGAGGGTTTTTTTACAGTTTGACCTTTAACAAAACCTTGCATTGTTTTTCACTGTGAATTGCTCATACAATTTAAAGAATAACTGAAGAAAATACTGATTTACCCTAAAAAGAGAAAAAGAAATCCTTTTGCATAGCTTGTGGCCCCTCTCTCTGCTTATACAGCCATCACTGTGGTGTGACCAAATGGGTTATTTGTACGAAAAAGCAACCAGTCCAATTCTTGAATGCATACATGTTGGCGTTTTTTTAAGATATGTGGTAATACTTTCTTTGAGAAGAATCTGGACTCTTTTTTTATACCAAGCCTGGGCTCTTTTTATACCAACTTCTGGCAGTCAATTAACTTGTACCAAGCAAAAATTCTGTATTTTCTACTGGACCTACATACCTGCTTTTATACATAAATAACATCACTAGGAAAATAATGTTATTTTCTTACAATGTCAGAAAACCTAGTTAATGCTTATTTTCATGGTTTACCGGAAGTCTATCATGTTACGAGGTAAATTATTGGTAATCTTTTTGTATAAAAAATATTTCCTATAAGTGATGTTATTTTTGAAAATGTTTATATTTGGTTATAAATTTGGAATTATTTTAATTTTAGTGAAATTATGCTAATATTTATCTTGTAATAAAACATTCATGGATTATGTACTAAATGATCTGTGGTTTTTTAAACAAGGGATTAAAAAAGTGTGTAATTTGCATTTCTGGTAAGCATTTAAACACTATCTATCCAATGGATCCAAGGAGAATAATCTTGTTTTTAGCACCTGGTCCTATGCATACCTAAGTGGATTCTAGCTGAAGAAGGTCTGGCTGATGTCCTTGCAGTTCATGTGCATCTGACCTGATCATGACCTTCTTTTAGTAGCTTTGACTTCTACTAGTTTTTCTGATAGGAAAGAAAATTTTCTACTCCCCTAGAGAAGTCACGTGTGAAACAAGGTGAATCTATAGTAGAGCTAAAAAATCTGTGATGTTATGATGGATCTGGAGGGAAGAGTATGGGGAGATCAAGAGGTTTTAGCTTCTCTTACACAATTATCCAATTTGTCCAGATGTGTTATTTTTACCCTGGTGTTCTGTAGAAAGCATTGGCAAAGAACATTTAATGCTGATGATTAGTAGCCAAAAGACATGGATTTTGAGGGACAAAAATAATGGGCAAGTGAAAATGCCTTCCCTTCTAAATTCATGAAGAATACCCAAGGCTGATGTGTTGGGGATCTCTTTCTTATGGCCAGTCTCAATGGAGAGTATTTCAGTGAGTTGTCAGGTTTTCCAGGCAGTGAAATGAAGGACATTATCTAAAGGAATTTGAAGTGTTTTGGAAAGTAGGGCGAATGGTTAAGAACCAGAATGAAGAAAAACTCAGAGGCAATACATTGCTAACTAAATTACGGCTTTTAAATTCTGATAGAAAACAAATCTTGGCAGCTACTCATTTGTCCTGTACCTCAGGACAAATTAATGGGAAATTAAATTCATTATGTAACTGCACTGACTAAATGTAGGTAGGTCAAGAAGACTTGGATGGGTTAAATAATCTGCAGGGAGCTTGGAAGGAAGTACATAGGTTATTAGTTTCTATAGAAACCTGTTCTACCATCTTCCTTTACCTGCCTTCCCAGCCACGCCTAAAACAGCTATGCTATAAAAAATTTTCATCCCAAAGAGTACTGGTTCAAAACGTCAACTTCTTTACTCATCACAGTTGTGTCCTGGAGCTATATGGGGAATTATATACTTCTAGCAAATGCTATTCTCTTGCTGTTTAAATTCTAGCAAAATAAAACTGGCATGTGTGTTAGAAAATACTCTTTCAGCAGAGTGGGTTTCCCGTAGATGACTCCCTTCTGGCAGGTTTTAAAAATGGTGCCAAAGTCCAGAGCAGGATGGGGAGGCTGAGCAGGAGCCAGGGCTGGTGGTGTGTGAGGGAGGAGTGGTGCTGGTGATGTGCATCCGTGTGTCTGTAGGGCCTCCCTCTTTGTGAAACTTTGGGGGGGGGGGGGGGG
>VYZV01011621.1:27429-52297 GCA_013401275.1 Pandion haliaetus
GTGTAGTTGGTCTGTAATTGATCTGCAGTTGCATGTTGGGAGTACTTTTGACAATGGAATTTCATTTTCTGAAAATACAGTCCCATTTGTCATCAATATGGCTTTTAATAGAAAAAATAGAAAAGAGATATAGCCTAAGCAGCTGGCGCACAGAAGCCAGGAATTCTGCCTTTTTTCCTCCCATCCGTAATATGGATGCTGCAAGTTTTCTGATGTTTGATGAGGAAACATCAGCTGAATTTTTACAAATGCTGAGTACTAATACAGCCTTTGACCAGACATTCCATGTATGGAGGTGTTATAGTGTCTCCTTCTAACCTTTTCTGCTCTTCCAGGTCTCTCTTTTAACGCACATAGGTTTTAAGAAAACCCAGCTAACAGCCATCTGTTTGCCCACATGTGCCTCTTTATGGTCAGTGACATGGGTGGCACTCACTGTTCACCCATATAAGTGCTTTTTTTTTTTGCCTGTTTGAATATGGTTAGAGTTTGCGCTGAGCTCAGAGACATTGTGAGGACGAAGGTTGCCTACTTAGTCTTTATTCATGGGTGTAGCTGTTCTGGTAAGTAAATACACTGCAGATACCTTTGTCCTGTAGACCTTTCCTGTTGCTGATTAAGCACTGGTTTCACCAACTCTGTGGCATGTTCTAGTGCTTTTTCGTTTATTTACTGTCAGGCTGATGATAGCAGCTGTTAAATTTATCTGCATCAGAGCATTAATAACAGCCTACTCATAATTTTCCCAAAGCAGCCTACAGAAAGATTATATTGAGAAGCTGAAGCCTGGTAGGCAAGCATTATTGCCTCCTTGTATTAGACCAACATGTTTTAAGGGTGGATGCATATTCACCATGGGACAACTTGGTGAAACAGGCATGAGCAGGGTGCTTTGAGTACATAAATCTAATGGAGCTGCTTTTTACTGCATGGTACTATAATGTATTACATATTAACTTGCAGTAATAAATGTGGCAAAACCAGTTTTATAAGAGCTATTAAAAAAGATGCCTCATACATTATTCCAAGTCCCCATGTACTTTTATATTGCAGAGACAGTTTGAATTTCACATTTGTAGGGCATCATCTGCTGAAAAAAGCCTCGTACTTCTGTGGCCTGGGTATAAATTGTGGTGAGCTCGATGTGTGCGCTGTGTAGTATAGATCTGTAGTTACTCATAAGTCTGATAAGGATTTGAATGCTCATAAGTCGATTACAAATGTAAAAAGTTACATCAGTTGGTGGCAATTCCTCTAGCAGATTATATGAAATGATAAGGATATCATGCTTCACTTGAAGCAGAAATGCCTTAGAAGTGTGTTTGAAGATACTCCCAAATGTTCCAACAATAGGACTAACAACTTCCTTTCCCAAGGGATGATAACTATCAAAATACTATTGCAGTAAGGATGACTGATTAATGCCAGGAGTGAATTTGACCCAGAGATGCCATCATCTCCTGGAAATTCAAAACTTGGTGTATTTGATAGATTCAATTTTATTGTTACAGTTATTTTATAAATTTGGAAATGAAAAATTAAATTGTGCAGAACTCAATCATTCTTTAGCTAGTGTGTTTTACATATTTTGTCTACAAAGTGCTTTAAAAATAAATATCATGATGTGTTTACCTGTAAATAATTCACAATGCTATCACACATTTTAAATAACCTATTTATTTGTAATGATCTGACTATTTTATATTAAACAATTATGAACTTCATCTGCCTTTTCTTCTCTGTAATATATTTGTATTGACCACAATTAAGATTTAAAATTAAAAGTGAGTAATAACATAAGAAGTAGGGTTACAGACATTGTCCATGTCAGGTATCACAGGATCCATCTGAGCTAGACAAATTCAAAGCACTTTGTTTTACTGTCAGGTTCCAGCTTTAACTTGCCTATTATCCATTCTGGGCACTGGCAAGGGAATGACTAAGGAAAGCATTGGAGTTTGAGTAGGCAGCAGCAGGAGAGGAATAGGAGATAATACTGGAAAACTGTGGGAGAGGTTTGGATAAAATAATCCTCACTCTCCTTCTTTTATACAGAATTGGTAGAGAAGACGCCCTGACCCACCATGCAGGTTTAAAACGCTTCAGGGAAGCTCAGTCTTTCCAGCTGCTCAGATGTGACTGAGGAGCTGCTAAATGATGACTGCACCCTTTGCCTGCCTTTATCCACAGCAGTGGGTATGGGCACACGCGCGGGTGCTGCTCCGACAGCTGGTCCATTAGCTTGCTGCCCCTTCTGAAACACTGCTCCATTTCTTCAGTGCTGGATGCTTTGCAGTGCAAAAGGGCTTGCCTTTAAAAATTACCTAGGTAGAGCTTCATCAGAGGTTCTTCCATCATTTTTGCTGCTGTCAATCAGTATTCCCCAGTGCGTGAGTCACAGTAAGTATCAAATACTTTAACAATTATCATTGCCGGAATTAGTGTAGCTCTGACCAAAAGAATAAATAAAAAGTCCTATAAGGTGAGTAAGCTTGGTTACTTCTTTCCAGATTTTTCTCCTTAATCATGAAAACAAAACCTTGAGAGTCCCGAACCAGTCTCCTGAGGTATCTTTCTCAAAAGAGTAAAAATTATGCCAAGGCCAAACAGCTGCTTCAATATATAGGATGCTGGTACTGCGATTTAAATAAATCCTGCTGTAAAAGGCTGAGGCTTTCTGTACTAGCTACATTATTGACATGCTTCATGATAACCTTTCAGTAAATATATTGTAAAATGTCTGATTATCCCATCTCTGTTTTATCTGTGAGGGTCTCCATTAATTCTGCAAAAGTAGGACGTCCTTCAGGTTTCTGAAAGGAAAAGCATAGGATAAATTTATATTAGCAGATTGGTCAATTATAGTATCAGACTTTAGAAGATGGTTACAAGTATATATGAGCTACCACTTAAAAATTACATTTTATTTTACTAATACAGAATAAAAGATCAAGTTTATCTCTGAGGGGAAAAAAAAAAATCTGTTCTTCATGACACCAGCAGCATGAGCACAGCCACTTTTCCAAGCATTCCTAAAATTTCTTTGTATTTATTTCAATTCTGGACCAGAATTCCTATAGGATTTCTCCTCTGCAATGGGTCACTGGAAAGCCCTACCTCTCAGGAAACCATGATATTCAGGAATGTTTCCTGGGTTGCTGAAAAAGGATCTTCCTTGCTGTATCATTTGATGTACTGCAGCTCAATATGGAACAAACACCCGGCTGATGGCAGACAGAAGAGAGAACTTATTCCCCATCCTCTCTCTGCTGGCTGGCATCCCAATGGATGTTTGCAGTAAACTAGCAAGCTAGATGCAGTTTAGATTTCAGTCTCTTAAGCTCTTTTTTACTCAGCGTCTAAAAATTTCATAGAGAGTTAAAAGATGGGCAAGAAAGGAGAGGTAGGGTAAAGGAGACAATGGTAGCAACAACATTCCCCAGCTACTCTCGCTGTATGCCTGCCTATTTACATGAAAGCATTGCACACAAAGCTCTTCTGAAAGTACTTTTTATCTGAAATTAAAGATTCATTTCCTGTAGACACTAGAGAAGGAGGGACCTTAAGGGATTACTCAGCTGGAGAAGTTGATTAAACCAATGTTTCAATACCAATATGGAAAGAAATAGGTGCTGGAGAAATGGAGAAAGAACATCAAGTACTAAGTCAGAGTAGAGAGGGTGAAAGGGGTGCAGCCTAGGAGCTTTTTAGTGATGTACAGAGGTACTGATGTACATCTGAAAAATAGGGTTTAAAATCCACATTTAGAGGGCATACCCGCTTTGCATATGAATGTGTTACGGTTATCATTCAGAGCAGAGCTAGAGAAAGCTACGCATGATGCAGAGGTGAGAAAAAGGTATTACATTTGACACAGTAGAGAAGCAAGCAAATAGCGGCGTATTCAAAACCAGGGATGGTCTAGACCTATAGTACTTGATGTGATGATGTGCTTCATATTTATTAGACGCAACAGTTGAGAAACAGAGGCTTGTAAACCTAGGTGTGATTTGTGAAAAGCATGGTGAGAGATACTGAGGATGCCACAGATGTGAAATAAAGATTTAATACCTCAATTTTTTAAGGTTGCTTTTAGATCCACATTACAAATTAATAATCAAGTAATATCACAGGAAAAAAAAGAGCAACAAACCTCATGCCAGCAGCTGTACATGACTTTGTACACAGTATGTGATGCCAAATGTGGTCGATAAAGTCGGTTACCCTGAGAAATCTCACGGACAACTTCAGAATTTGACTTACTTTCAAAAGGCATTTTGCCTTCTGTGAAAACTTCCCACATCAGTACACCTAGAAGTGAACCAAAATATTTAGGACAAAACAAAAACCCCAAACCCACAAGCTATTTAACAATATTAGAAGAACAAAAACCACTCTTAAATTTTTGTGTATTGAAAAATGCGTGAAAATATGGACAACCTGAGCTGAATGGAGACAACCAAAAACATTTTCAACTAATGTAATTCTGCTCTCTTTTAAATCAGCTAAGGTGGTGGTCCATGAAATTGAGATGAATATACATTTGGCTAATGGAGACTTACCAAGAATGCACATTTCAGTCAAAATCTAATTTTTAGGCATAGAGCCTTTCTATTGAAAAACTTACTTGTTCAATATAGGCAAGATTTGAAAAATGGGAAGGACTAAATCTTAAGATAGGTAGCATGAGTAAAAAGTTACACTTTCCTAAATCACATCAGTAGTTTTAGGGAAGCACGGTATGTTGCACGTTCACCTAATCGACTCACCAAATGACCAGACATCTGATTTGCTGCTGTATTTTTTGAAATGAAAGACTTCAGGAGATGACCATTTGACTGGAAACTTGGCACCTGAAGAGCTGATATATTCATCATCAATGACATACCTATGAATAACAGGAAACAGCATATATTTGAATGATAGTTCAAGAGCAAGCAGTTCTAGAGACATTTCTACAGATGGTTTATAATTCCATAAAAATACAGTGTCAGTTTAGAAACAAGGAAATGATATCACTAATTTAGTATAAAATGTACACAGATAACCACACTGGAAGCTATGCACTCTGTTTAAATGAATTATTTGAATTGTTCATGAAAAGTAAGTCAGAATAAAAGATTTTAATACCATCTGTAAGACTGACAAGGTGGATGTTATTGTCATTGTCCAGGAATATATATTGATAGGACACATCCCTTCACCATCGGCAGGAAAACCAGCAGCAATAAATAATTATTGTCTCCTTTTAAAAGAGTCTACCTTTTCAACCACTTGTTGTACCCGAACACTACTGGTAGAGGGCTACAATTCCTAACCGCCCAACTTCACAGATGTAGTATCTGGCACATTGTTACAGAAGCAACACAGAAAGAAATGTTCATCACATAGAAGGCAACAGCTCTTGCAGTGCACTGGAAAAGTAATTTTCTTGGCCCAAGCTTATAGGAGCTGAGCTCCCAGATAAGATGAAAGTATGTGCCCAATGCAAGCATTTATAGGGCAACATTTTAAAAGGCTGCTAGACTGACCCCTGCATACATACAAGCTCCATGCACATTTTCCCATTATTAATGTTGCTGAGCAGACGACAGATGCGCACTACACATCATTTGTTCTCATGGAAGGCATAATGCATTGGCACCTTTTAAAGAACCTTTTAAAGGAGGTCATATTGAGAGAAAACATCTCTTTTTCTCCCTTTCTTATTTTGGTGCAGGCACAGAAAGGTGAGAGGTTATTGGATAAGGAACATATTAAATACCAGTACAAAATAACCAGTAGTGGCAGTTGTGTGAGCTCTGAATGATTAGATTCTGTTCCCATCACCTCTCCATGGTTTTCCCGGGTGAGTCGGTGCCTGTCCTAGAGCCACACCACTGGTCTCCACTTCTTGGCAACAGTGAGCCATTCAGGTCCATTATACTCAGACTGGACCCTGACAGCCCCTTGGTCTCTCACTGTGTTTTCTGGTGCATTGGATGAGTCCAGACCCCTGACACTGACCTTACCCTTTTGGGGAGCAGTGCAACCAGTGGGCACTGCCATGGTGTATGACAGCCTTTTGAAAAACAAGTATTTAGTTAGGAACTGCTGGGGTGTTGTAATCCTTAGGTTAGAAAGAGGAGGCAAAACCAAAGGGAAAGGTAAGGAGCATGGCTATGCTCATCTAATGACTTGCAGCTGCAAGGTGAATGTCACCACCACCTCCTGCTCAGAACCACGCGCTGCCTTTCAAGCTCATCTGCCTCCAAAGTGAGCCGATTCAGTCTACGAATCCAGCGGAAAACCAGCCAGTAAAACACAGAAGTGGAGAGCTTTGTACTGGGCTTGCAAGGGGAAAGAAGAAGGAGTGAGGCAACCCCTCTGGGTTGCAGTCGGTCATACAGCCACCTCAGCTATAAAATATAGCACACCCTCTGGGGGAAGTCTGTGAGGGCAGAGCTACGTTCCTCTGGCTTGTGCTTGTCGGAGTGCGTTGTGCTCTCTTTCCCCATCTTTGGCAGGTCCTCTCATTAAGCAGAAAAACCACTTCCCTGCTAGAGCAGCACACATCACGCTTCCTGCCTGCCCTGCCAGTCCTCCCTGCTTCTTGCCTGACCTACTCAGCCACTGCCGCCTCCAAAGGTCAGCATCAGCGCCCAGATCCGTCCCCAGGGACTTTCTGTCCGCCCACGGCTCAAAAAAGTTGGAGAACTTGTTTCTTCAAGCTTCTGGCAGCCCTGTGCACCCTGGGCATTTCTCTGTCCAGAAACACTTCGAAGTTTACCTGGCACTTTGTTTACCTGTCTTACACTCACCAATAGCAAGAGAAGGCCACAACATCCAGTTCATGGTACAACAGTTAAACAATGTTATAATTTTCATCAGAATTCAAAAATTGACCACAGTGGGATTCCCCAAACCAGCGAAGCAAGCGGTGAGGTTAAGTCAAGGTCATGCTGCAGCTGGCCGAGACTAGGTACTCACGAAACCTGCATCAACAGCCTCGTACCTCGCCATGCCAAAATCGGATACTTTAACTATGTGCTCCGTGTTGACTAAACAGTTTCTTGCAGCCTGGGGAAAATGCGAGAAACATACTTGAAATATGTGCTAAAGCATTTTAAGAAAATACAACAGCTGATTATTTTTGTTTCAGCTCATACTGTTTATACTCTAAAAGGAGATGAGTGTCTTGCTCAAAAATATAAGTGAATTTCTGGCTCTGAGTCTGTGAACATTTCGCTACTGTGTAGTTACACATATATAGCATATATCATCTTAAATGCTTGTAGTACGAGTTGCAGTATTTTTACATATTCCTGCATGGTGAAAGAAATTTTAGGCTGCAGAGTCAGTTATCCAAGCAGACGTTTTCCTGAACACTAGCATTAGGACACTCAACATGAATTTTTAAAAATGTTTTGTGACTTTTTCACTACAGAAATCAGGAACTCCTTGGAATTTTTCAAGATTTTACATTTCTTCAGGCAGCTAGGTAGGAGAGCAGGAAGATTTCCTCTCTGCATCCAAATGTGAACTTTGGAAAAAAAGCAGAGAGTAAAGAAACAAGCTCCTCTCCTATGATTCCCTGTCTATGATATGCCACCCACATATCCCAGCATCAAGGAAGGCAGTAGGGAGCAGAAAAAATGTAGATAGAATAAAAAATCCTCATTGTTGCTGACCTTTTGTATTGCTGTGATGTCGGTTGTGTTGTGATCACTCCATAATACTCTTGTACACTAGCCTGCTCCATGCTAATATCCCAATTTTCTCTGACCTCTCAAGTGGTTTTTCCAGCTGGAAAAACTTCTCTCAAGTACTTGTTCCAGCTGTCCATGCGCAAAAGAATAGCTGAAAAGTTTTGGTTTACAGCCAGGAAAACACTGTGGGCTTATTAGATCCTGCAGGGCTGAAGTCTTACAGGACACATTAGCGTCCCATAAAATGCAGTGGCATGTTCTATACTGCCAGTTTTTTTCAAGAACCTCTGAAAACCTATTGTACTTACTAAATCACGGTGAATAAAACTATTCCTTTCCAGGTATTCCATCCCTTCACACACGTCCTGACACATGCCTAGCAGCACGTCTCTGCCGAGTTTCCCTCGCCTTTGTTGAAGGTAATTGAGCAGGCAGCCGTTTTCCATGAATTCAGTCACAACGTAGAGAGGTTTGTGCTGTGTGCACACTCCATAAAGCTGGACCAGCTTCGGGTGGGAGAGTTTCCTGTTTAAAATTGCATTTTAGACAGGCTAGCATTTATCTTTGGTAGGTAACTAGACCTTTGATTCTCATGATGGTTTTGAAAAATACTTTCAGTACTCAATAAACAGTATTCAATTCAACTGGCCTCAGAGTTGTCCCACTAACTAACACATTTCTGCCTGCAATTTCCTCCAAAAAGTTCGCTCTTTGAATTCATAATTGTTCATCAATTACATAAATGCAGTGAATGCAAAGCTTGATTCGGATGATGTGAAATGGAAAGGTCTAGTTATTCCCGACTTTCAGGCAGAGGACGTGACCCTGCAAGAGTTTTTGTCTTCTGGGGTGTGCCAAGACCTGGTCTGGATACTTCCCTAATTTGCAAAATTACCAGAAATGGTAATATAGTTTCTCAAAAGCTTTAGTTAGGTATGAGCTCTGCCAGCGGTCCTAGAGGTACTGAATTATGGATGAAAGAATAGTTGTAGGAGCACACTTATTTATCAGCACATTTACTCCTCATGGAGCTCCATAGCACAAAGCAGTGCACACTCTAAAGAAAGTCTGGTGACGAGCACAGTGAGCATCTACGTCAGTCTGATTCAGACCTTTATATCAGCCTTTCTGTCCTGCACATCCACCATTCCCATCAAACTGGTTTGTCTGTTTTAAATGGAATTAGGCTATATATATTTCTTGGTCATCTCAACGTCAACTGCCAAGTATAATACCTTTTGTACTTACATCATCACTTTGGCCTCCTCGATGAAATCATCTTCAGACATTGCACCTTCATTGATGGTTTTGATGGCAACCCTGATGGTTGCTTTCCATTTACCGAGCTGAACGACTCCAAACTGCCCACGACCAAGCTCTTTCATGAATGTCAGTTCAGATGGGTTTAATTCCCACTCCTCTATAAAAGCAACCCAATATGTTACCACAGTCAGGCCAGCTTTCCTGAACCGTGCTCCAGGAGATATGCCTTGCTATATGTAGTTAATGCATGCAGCGAAACAGCACGATTGTTCATCAGCTATAGCATGAGTTTTAAATACCTGAAAATTTCCACATACTCATACATGTTTATATGTGAATGTTATTTTACAGCTTGTAGAATGTTATTAGTGTTTAAATTGCTTAATGTAGGAATGTCTGAGGCTTGAAGATAAGGTAAGTGTTTAGCTTTGATTGCATATGAGAACTTTTCTGGCATTATCATATGTTCAGGGTTTTAACCCTGAACCAGTTCCAGATGGATAGTATAGCTACAGAAATAGTCACTGGCTTCCTCTCTTGTAATAACCACAATAGTTCTACCCTTCAGAAATATTAAGCCTTGAGGTTCATGGGAACATGAAAGATACTCCATTTTGGAGGTTCCTATTATCAGCCAGATGGTATGAAATTCCTGATCTATATACATAAAAATGGCATTTATTGCTTGTTTTCTGTAATACTATATAAGATTTCATCCTTATTTCTAAAACTTGCAGAACTGACAAAGTCTTCCCCATAAATAATATTAATTTCTAAGCATTTAAATAAATCAAATAGACTTTGAAAAGCTATTAAATGTGTATTTGAGTCTTAGGCCCACTTAGAAAAGTCCAGACAGCTCTGAAATGCACTGGTGGTTGTAACAGAAGCACAACAGTCGCTGAACAGAAGGACTTGAGTCAGACATCTCATTTGGTACTGACACCTTACCAGGAAATGTGTGTCTATTTCTGGTGAATATGCAGCTGTTTATGTGTTTCTTGTTACCAGGAAATTTTACAGATACAACTTAATTATTAGCTGGATGGGTGTGACCTAAAGTCTTGCCTAGGCAGATACCTAAATCTCCATTGAAAGAAGATAAAAAATTTACCACAACTCAATGCTGCTGTTGCTGATGAAGAACATCCAGCTGATCCAACCGGATGTCGGAGACGAGTGATAAGACCTATAGGGACAAAGCAACAATATTCTGTTGACCAATTACTTCATTTTAAAGTACGCTGTATCGTACCTCTTCTCAAACAAAAATATTTGGAATCTGATGTACATTTCTTATTTCTTGAGGTTACTTTTCTTTACAGCTTGTTTGGATAAAATGCTACAGTGAGAAGAAATGGAGGAAGACTATTCGATAGGGTGCTGACTACAGAAGTATCTATACTTTCATACAACCAAAAGTGATGCTCTTGCTTGTTTGTACAATGTTAGTGATCTTAAATAAATGAGTACTACAATACTACATCACCCACCTAAGCGGTCTCTTCCAGCATGATTTCTCAGGATTGTTTCCCATTGCAAGAAATATTTTTGTGTCTGTCATTCATTTTCTTTGAATTCATGAGCCAACAGTACCATCCCTCACTAAGGACTCCCTGCGTTCATGCATTCTTCCATTACTTTCAGGTCCTTTTCTACTTCATTTGATTCCTAAAATCTTCCTCCCTCCAGCAAAAGGCTCTGTCCATTCCCATGTCTTCCTTCATCACCAGTGTGAGGGATCTCTCTGTGTTTTCCCATCTCCACTCATTCAGGGTAAAAACATTTTATATTGTATTAAAATGATGGGCAGAGCCAAGGTGAAGGGTATTTTTTAATGCTAAAAATTATAAAAGGTTGCCATCAGTCAATGATTAGAGGTGGCGACCTCTGATAGGCTGCAAACCAGTGTTAGAGAGTCCTTGTGCTCCCTAATTCTGCCTTTGATTGTTTGTGGGGTGGGGTTTTTTTTTTGCCAAAATCAGTAGAACACTGCCTGCTGATGCACAGCATAGCTCCTGCTTTTATTAAATTACATGCATGCAAGTCCTTGTTGTAGACAAGGAAAGAATTAAGATCAAATTTCATACAAGTCCCATTCAGTCAAATATGAACCAAGATAATACAGAGGAGGTAAATACCTTAGGCTTCTAGCTTTGTAAAATTCATTTAATACATGTAGATGAGTTTGGTGGTTTCACTTCCTCCATGGTATATGCACACTACAGCTATGACTTTGGCAGAAAGGATCATGGCATATTTGAATTCATTAGCAACAGAAAAACTTCTGTCTCTTTTTATAAGGAAAGTATTACAGGAAGAGTGATTTCCAATCTCTCAAAGTCCTGAGGAGCTTCAAATCATCAGCTGTAAAACCCTATCAGCTTGTATGCATTACCTGCAGCATTGTGTTGATGATACTCGATGAGTTCAGGAACAGATGAAAAGAGATATTTCTCTGCTACATAATATTGTCCCAAGTGGTTTTTCTTAATTTGATAATGTCGAATATCTCCACTATGACTTCTGAAATCAACAAAGGATTATAATTTTCAGTAAAAGTAATTTATACTATACATCTGATTAAGTTTCACTTTGAAAGAAAGCACAGAAAAATCTGAAAATTTGGGGCACAATTCTCAACTTAAAATGGCTGTGTGTAGCTGGGATACTGGTTCAGGAAAAAAAAAAAAGACTCCTTGAATGGATCTTTCTCCCAGCTTTGGGAGATATTGCACAATGTTTTTTACTGCACAAGTATTTACCCCTGTATGATTGCAACCATAAGAAATAGCCATAGTGTTTAACAGATGTTCCTTTTAATTCAGCACTTATTTAAATCTAAGCTTTTAAAATTAAAATGCCCTTCATTACCTGAGTGTCCCCCCAAAAGTTAAAAACATAGTCACGTGTAGTGTGAGATTACATTTTCTGTTCTGCTTCTCCAAAGCCTCATCATTGGAGCTTTTTTTTTTTTTGATACATTTGCTTTTCTGTATTTCTCCACATTATCTGTCTGTCTTGCTTTCTGTACATTTTGCTGCCCATCTACCCTGGCTTTCTGTGAGACTCAAAATGAAGAAGTTAAGTTTGCATTTCAGGCTGGGGGTGGCTGCTGAAGGTTGGTACCCTACCACAATTGTGAGCCTGTGCCCAGCACAGGGGTGGTGGGGAGGGCTTGCCCCACCTTTCCGAGGAGGGGAAGGAGGGAGGAGGAGAGTGGTGGTAGCAGCGATGCCTTTGCCTTGCTCCTCTCAGCTCTGGCTTGCTCTAAGGAGAGAAGGAAAGCAGATGCTACTAATGCAGGAGGATGTAGGACAGCTGAGGAAGGGGGATATAAGGCAGCTTGAGAGGGGATAGGTCGGTGCTGTAGGTGATTGCTGCTGGTGTGGGGCAAAAGTGAGTCCTGTGACAGTCCTCCAGCAAAAGAAGTAAGACTGCACAGTGAGGAGGTGAGGTGATTTTAGGAGAAAAACAGGAGAAGTTTGGGGACAGCAGAGTCTGGGATGAATTTACAGCGTGCAGAGCCTGCAGAGAAGGGAAGCAGTTTGGTGCAGCAGCTGAAGGCTGTGGTGACATGGTGTGGTAGCCATGGCACTTCATGTGGAAAGAGAAACAAGAAGATGTGAATGTAAGGTTTTATTGCCTGCATTATGTGGATGGGATGCACGGCTTTCACAGCAGATTATTTGAGGAGGATTTCAATGAGTGCAGTTAATCTTGTCTTGGCAGGACATTTGCACCCTGGCTTCCAGCTCCACTGCCCACCGTCATCTTTTCTGCACACAAGGTAATTAACTCTACATGAACAGCACCGCAGTGGTGCCCTGCTCTTGTGCACTGCATGTCCAACCTACCCACTTATCCTGAGGAGTCTGGGGGAAGCTTTTCCATCACCTCTTGATACAAACCCTAACCATTCAGAGCAACTCACCCTTTAGCCCGCGAATACATGGACAGTGTAAGAAGTCCCTGTTGGCTTGAATCTCTGACAACAAATGAGCCTTCTTTGGACTGAAAAAAAAAACCCAAGTAGAGTTATTTTCTGCTTTTGAGCTTGCATAATCCTCCATCGAGATAGGACCCGCAGCTGATTACGAAGTTCTGTGGAATACCTATGACTATTTGATAAAGCAGTGGAGAATGGGAATTGATAGCCAGGTACATAGCAGAGCAAAATTAACCAAGGGAAAATACTAAGTGCTAGGCAATTTCTTGGAGTTAAATAATTTAGGTGAATTATACTCTTCAGTGTGAAGTAGTGAAAATGCTTTGGTTTATTAAAAAATCAAATTGTACAAATCACTAGAAAAAAAATACTGTAAAACAGTTCTATCTGAGATGTTCTTCTCTGGTCTGTCTTATCCAAGCCTTGTGTTAGTCCTTGAGCAAAGACCTACTAAGTTTAACTGAGTTAGGCTCTTTGGTAACTGATAGGGAGTAGAACACAATACGGATTGTTTGCTCTATACATAAGAAAGACGCAGGGGGGTTGTTAAGCTCTGCTAACCTCACTAATTTACTAGCTACGTGGATTTCAGTCTTCAATGTTTCATATAAAAGACGAGCACAGTAAACCGCATGTAATTTGATCTAGTATGGAAAATCTACACAGAATTTTCTGGGGCTACAACTTAAAACTCTGTGAAGTCTGGATAGTCTGCGCTGTACCCTTACCCCAGAAAGCCTTTTTATTTTAAAGTACTTGCTCTCTTACTGTGTACCAAACAGATTTGGATTTGACTATGGTAACGCTCTTGATACCTCTACTGATAGATCTTGCTAGATATCGTTAGCTCTATATATAAACTGAGTTACCTTCTGGCGCAAGAGTAGTTCTGCCTGGCTTCTGTTTATGTTTTTGCAGTACCACCTGCAACAAGGAGATAACATATCCTTTAATTTCAGCCAGTAAAAATTGTTCGGTCTATTTCACAAAAGCAATCCATCTTAAGAGTTGCAGTATTCCCAGTCCAAAAACCTGAATAGAACTATCATTGTATATATATATCTCTTAATTTGGAATGACTTTATTAGACCATTGTAAATGTGACAACCTTTTCCCCCATTCACTGTGATTAAATATGAGTTCAAACAAAAGAAAGACCAGGAAACTGTTATGTCAAACTGTGATGAAATTTACAGTCCTGGATGCTGCGTCAAGGCTCTCTTCTCTAGAATTTTGCAGAATTTTACTCTTCTCTCTGGTAAATTACATTGAAGTAATTGGAATTAGCATCTAGTCAATTAATTACATCTTCACAACAGGAAGAGATCAGAATATAAAAACATTATGTAGTAAGCCTACAGAAATAGGAAACATCTGGATGCTGACATTATGATTTAGGAAAATGAATGTTGTTGAAGTGCTCAGTGTTTGTAACTTCACATTACACTCTCTGAGCAAAGTTCCAAATCAAAATGATTAATTCATTCTGAGTAATGTTTTGTAACAAAAAAAGAGAGCTTTCGATAAACACCTGTTCACGTCTAATAAAGATTGAAGGATCAAGCACTGAAATGTGTTGCTGCAATCCATTTTTTGAAAAGAAAGCACAATTATAATTTTCAAGGGTACTTACTCATATGTTTCTAAATTACTTTTCTTGTTCTCAGTAACATAGTTGCTGGGAATTAGACCTTCATTCCTGAAATAACGTATTGGGGATAATGTTATAGTATAGGGTAAAATATTAACAGGATTAAGATATACCTCTTCCTTTTGTTGAATTAGAAAGGTTCCTTATGCTATTGGCTATGTCATTAGATACTGAATCCCAACTAGGAATTGAAGAGAAGTCTGAGTTCTTTCATCCCAGGCACAATCTTTCTGCCCCACATTGTGGATGGCTACTGAAGTGAAACAGTCAGCTGGGATAGGTATTTATAGAATGCTGCAAGCAGCATGTTAATGAAAATTCTCAAGTCAAATCAAAAGAAAATTTAGAAAAAAAATGTATTTCTTCTGAATCAGAAGCCAGCCTCTTCATTTCTGGCCTATACAAAGCTTTTATACGAAGCAGTATAAAGTGTGTGCTTGCATGTATATACAAAATAATAATCAGTGTACTCTCGCTGCAAATACAAGTTAAGAAAAAGCATTTTAAAGTATTTAAAGGTGAAATCTGAATGAAAAGGAGACAGTTATTATGTAATATATAACCGTCCCCAACATCAGAGTACAGGATACGCTGAAGAAAATGCAAAGAAGAAAGGGGAATGACATGAAACAAATATAAACGTGGAAAGGATCCTAACTGAAGTTATCTAGCTCTCTATAGCGTCCAGGGATTTTGTTTCAGGCACGTCTTAATAATCTCTGTGGTCTTGATGAAGTGTTTGCACATATACACTGCATTGAAAAGCTCTTGAAGTATGGAAAGCTGGATTTGCACATGGCTTAGAGCCCAGTGATTCACATGGTCCTCAAATGCCCTTATGTTGCTCAGGAAATTACTGAGTCTAGGACTTAACTCTGAATTCCCAACAGATTCTAGATTCTTCACCCATTTCTGGGGTGCCAAACACTGCTGAAAGTCTGCTGAGTCAATACATGTGCCTCCTATATAGCTGAACACTTTCAAACCTGCCCCTAAAATGTCGCATGCATCTCTTTCTCTCTGCCTGTTATCACAGGGGTTGTTTTAGGCTTTTTTCTTTCTGTGTAGGGAGATTGAAAGAGATGCCCTCTCTCTTACCCGTGTTGGTCTCTTGCCTTCCACCAGTGGGGATCATACTGTTCAAGGATAATGTATTCTTCTGACTTCTTGAGCGGTAAATCTGAGGGTCCTCTAGCAAAAAAGTCATAGAGTGCAATAACTCTGGGGTTTTTTGCGTAGTCTTCCAAGGCCCCAGCAGGTAGAGGAGGTAACGGCTTGTTCTTTAACTGCAATTGCCTCTTACGCTAGTGAGAAACAAGTATCATCTTTCATAATTAGTCTTTTCTCCCTACTATTGCTTGCTTAATTCCCCTGCTATTATACCATCTCAGTAACTAAAAGGATCATTGTGGTCATTTCTTCCCCTTGTAAGGCACTATCACCTCATCACTTGTAAAACAGCAAGACTTACATTTGTGCAGTTTGGCGTAGAAGCCAAAATGATAAAGTACAATGAATAATAAACAAGCCATCTACCTAATCAGGGTGACTTCTACATGGTATGAATGCTAGGACAACTCCTCAGCGGGTGTAAAAACAGAGCAGCATTGAAATCAGTGGAGTTACAACATCTGGAAATTCGGTCATTAATCTGAAGAATTAACAGGGAGGGCGCTGCAGATTTTCTTAGCATATCAGCAGGAACATAATAATTTTCTTTTGCATCAGGTTAGATTCTAGCTTTGCACTTAGTTATGCTTTGAAAACTGACGTTAATTCAACTTAGATGTAGTAAAACTAACATGGACATTTCACATGCTGGCTGAGCAAGGTGAGCTTGCATCTGCCCAACAGGGCAGTCCCACCCTTCCCACCTGCATCACCCAAACCCAAGCGTGGGAGAAGGAACCACCTTGCCCATGACAGCAAGCTTGGGAAAACTCACTGTGACCCTGTATTTACATCAGTATAAATCTTTGGATGCCTATACTCTGTAGTTTTTATGCAATGAAGAACCTTCCATGCTCAAGAGCTAGTTACTCCTCTCCTCATTCTGGTACTGAGCCACTGTATGGCACAACACCACAATTCTCTCTTTTCACCTGCCAAAACATTACTTACCCTGCACTTCTGTGTAGATGCATAGGAAACACCTGATTGTGAGGCTGAGTACTGGGTCACCAGGCCAGTATCAGGGTCCAGGTTCATTTTTGTTCTCATTGCTCTGATTTTGAAAAACATGAAGTATTTGTGTGAATACATACCTATAAATATTCACATAAGAACATTCATGGATATATATGCCTGCCTTCATTAGGGATATGCAGGTTGGAGTGTCTTTAAACTTCTGTAGAATTAGCAGTTCTACTGAAAGCAGAGATTTTAAGAAGTCCTTTATGTGTAGATATTTTGATCAACCTAATTGCTGAAAAGCTTAAGCATTTCACATACCTTTTTTGCACTGTGCAGCAGCAGCAGCAGCAGCAGAAAACAGACTGGATGGTGTGATCTGTGAACAAGAACATTTTCCATATTTGCAGTGTTCATGTTTGTTTCTTCACAAAATTTACAGAATTAAGGACTACCATATGTGCTTAGCCCCATTATTATCTCTGTGAGACATATAGCAAATCATTAGGGCTGAATTTGCAGCCACCAAAGACAGCAGAGCTTTCCTACCACCCTACCTATTTGTTCCCACTGTCTCCTTTACAATGTCTTGGCAATTATGAGGCCATGTGATGAGTTAAATCAGCTCATTAGATAAGCAAAAATAAAGAAAGAGACCTTGTCAGCCAGATCAGTACTGATGTGACTGATCACACCACTCCATACAAGCTCTAACCAGTGCAATGAAGGGGATGAGAACATCATCAGGGACAGGAGGTGGAGAACTGTCCCCTTCAGCACTGACATAATTTTTAGATCATTCAAGCCAAATACAAAACCACACTTGAATGACAAGCTTTTTCTTATTGTGAGGTTTATTAAAGGAGACACACTACATTCAGTTCTTTGAATTAATACAGATTTTCCTGTTTCTGTTGCAGCCATTAATATGATATATGCATTAGCCCAGGTTTAAAGTGCTGACAAAAGATGTACTTTACGCTTATCTGCCAAGTGGTTGATAATCCTGAGAAAAATATATTGGACATCATCACATACATCATACATTTAGAGAGAAATCAATCCAATGTATCTCACATGAGCAGCAGAGAGGATGTGGTATTAAATAGGTCGGAAGGCATTAAGATTTGAAGAAGGTAAATAAATGGTTGACATCCGCTCTGGTCCACTTTTACTTGGGCTGAGACCTACTTTCCCCAGTTTGTGTTCCCACAGCAGTTTGAGCCAAGCTGCGGCAGCTATGGTCCCATACCCTTTCCCTCTGCGCTGTTGTTAATCTCATCTCCAGCTGAGTGGCATGGGATGCTAAACCGGCGGGGAATCGCTCTCTGCTGGGTCGGCTCCCCGAACCATCTCACCATCAAGCACCACTGGTGAGCAGGTGGGAGGGCAGCAGCACCAGTGTCACGGGCTGGGGCTCAGGCTCTCGGGTGCGATGTACAGTCTCTTAGGAAGCATGAGAGCCAGGCACGCAGAGGCAAGGCTCCCCTCACATTCAGCTGCACTGACAGAAAATAAACTTTATGTCCCACTCCACTGTGTCCTATTTTTCTCTGCCACAGAAGTCATAGTATGAAAAGAGGCCTTAGGAAGTTATTTGAAATAGGCTTCCTGAGGTCTCGGTATTTTGCTGGTTTATATTTCACATGGTATTTCTTTGTACAGTCCCACCAGTCCCTTCCACTTCATTTGTTTTTCCCTCATGGTATTTTGGCTTGTTGATCCTAATGACCTAATCCGGCCTGGAATAAATAGGATGTCCCTTCTGCTGTCCTGTGAAACTTTTTGCCAATGCCTGTTACCAACACTTCAGCCAAGTGTGCTGAGAGTATGCATCCTAGCACTCAAAATATTAAGCAACCTTACTACACAATGAAAATGTAATTATTTTCTCTATGAAGGCACATAATTTAGCAAACCTTGCACTAATAAAAGCAGGGAGAACGTCAGATGTCAGAACGATAAGACCAAAAGTAGTGCTTAGTAGGAAGAGACCTGTCTCATAACTGATTTGGTTAGACTATTTATTTTGAAAGTCATGAGGCAATTTCCCTTAGACTGTTGCATCCTGTGAAGAACCTATCATGTGGGAAGCTGGCAAGCCTACATTATTCAGAAGACACTATCAACTGTTTGATAAGTTTCCACTGACAGCTATGCAAAATGCAGCAATTACAAATACACAAGCCAGCTGACACAGACAACTTTCTTTAGAGAAACCAGGCTAAAAAGATATGGGCAATGCAATTTATTTGCTGCATAATTTTCCAGTGCACATTGAACTGTCCCTCAGCTGTTTAAAACTGTGTTTCATAAACAGTGAACACCATGGATAAAAAAATTCTTGGGTTTCTTTTACTTCAGCCAGTGCCATGAAGTTTAATTGATGTTTATAAAGTATTTAGTGATGTGCAAAAAGGAATATGACATTTGAAAGTTGGTCTGTTTCTTCTGATTAAACCATCTAATCTAATTAAATATATTATTCCTCATTAGATAATTTAGTCTCTTTATAGAACACTTGCCAGAAATATTTAGAAGCAGCACTGCGGCATTTCAACGTAACGCTAGAATGATCTTCTAATAAGATTTTAAAGATTTGGCTGTTACCACAAAAGCGAAGGGTTCAGACCGATGTTATAGACATGTAATTCTGTCTTGCTTTTCTTTATCAGCGCAGCAATTTGAATAAATTTATAGTGTCAGCTCAGGAATCCTTTTTGCCTTCAGTGAATTTCAGACTTGCTCCGTTTTTGTGTTTGACACACGTCTCCCCTTTACTGTGCTGAAAGCAATTAGCAATAAATGAATGTATGCGATGTTTTTAAAAATATCCCAAGCACATACCATATTAAATATCTAGGTTTTTGTCATGTCTGTAAAACCTCAGAAAAGGTATAGGTTAAAGCTCTAATTATGATGCTTCCTGGGACATGCGCTTCATCTGGTGAGTGGTTTTTCCAAGGGTGGAGTGTCTAGCCCATTAAAGATCACAAAACATGACCAAGTTCTGCAGGCTAAAAGTTAAGGCTCAGATTAGAGTAAAGCCATGGGCCATATAAGCCTGTGCTGAACTGAACTGCTGGGTCCGGAGGAGCAGCACAAACTTTGTACAGTTCTGCAAAGTTTGCTTCTCCTTATTGGAGTATTTTAAGTGTCAAATCACAGGCTACCAATCCAGCAGATATTTATCATCCTAAAGAGCAGCATTTCCAGCTGTTTGAAAACAAACCTGTCTTTACACATCTGTTCTCGGCAACCTCACCATTTCTGAAATTCTTTTGTCCGTGCATTATCCCTAGAGCACTTGCGGAATTAATTCAGTAGAAATTAACACAGGCGTAAATTAATGCAATGCAAACTGGTAATTTCTGTTCAGAAATTTGTCAAGTCTGCCAGGAAACATTATCGAGGAACACAGAGAAAGGCCTTAAGTTTTGTGGAGCTAAGTCCTGCTTTAGTTAAATGGAATTAAGTAAGGAAGTTTTGACCTGATGGACTGGAATTTCAGCATCTCAAGCAAAGACCTATGTATTGATCTATGCATGTTACATTCTCCCTAGTTGTTGGTAAGCTTCTTGCACAACACTTTTTCCTCCCCTTGATTAAAATCATTTTTTTTTTGAGTTCCTAACTCACTACAGAAAGACCCAAAGCTGCTCTGTGATGCTGTTTTAGAACGCCTTGGCCCACACTGCAAATTGTGAAAGATTTGATACACTGAATGGGTAATTTGATTAAACTGGCTCACATCTTGACCTTCTAGCGGACAAGGAAGATGTTTACACCGAGGGCTGGCTCCAGGTGCCACGGCGATGCTCGCTGCAGCGCTACAGGAAGCGGGCATTTCCTGCCTGAAGCTTCTCACGGCTACACACACCCTCCTCCGACTCGGGTCTTCCTTCCTTTCTTTTTTTCTTCTATTCAACAGCCATCAGAAAAACTAAGAAACAATAGTAATTTTTAAACCCCTGCATTTTAATGCAAACCCCTCCCCGCACTATCTTTTAAAATGCAAATAAGAAATTGAAAATAGATTCTTAGAATTTGCTCATCGTTTGAAATATTTCTTCTTGATTTTCCTTTCTGCTATGCCCTAACTCAAATCACTGAAATCAATGGAACTATTCTATCTGATTTCCCTCAATTTTGGACCAAGGACCTTTTCATAAGCAAAACACTCTGGATTTGTCAAAGGGTGTTAGTCACATACTAGTTAGCAGGCCTTGACCCCCTGGTCCCTAGTTCAAGTAACCATGTTGAAGAGTTCATAACTTAAAAATTAGTTAGTGATGGTATCAGTGAGAGTTGTGCTTCAGCAAGGAAGTCACACTTCGGATTCCATATTTTGCAGAGAACAGAGTCACCAGTACGATTTTTCATGTTATGAATGATAGACTGCTTAGACAGAACACAGGAAGGAAATACAGACTAACAGAAAGAACTATTCCATAATTTTTAACAGTAAACTATTTCTGAAGTCTGTTAAAATAAAGTACTTAGGGACCTACCGTTATTTTCACGTCCCACTTTTCTGTTTCCTACCTAACCAAAAATTTTCCCAAAACTTCCAGAAAAGTGGTCAAATCTTGCTTCTTTTAAATCTACAGGAAGGAAGGTTTCTCCAGCATCCACAGCCCAACTAGACCTTTCAGCCCACATTTCCCTGAGTTCTATCAAAATGTAAGCTATCAAAACACATTTGGCTTTGATCCTCAGGATAAGTTATCATGGAGCAATTAAAGTCGGTATCTTAAAACCTAGGTTTAAATCAAACAAGATGAGTATTTGAGCTGTTGAATATAGAATATGCTGAATCGTCCTTCTTCAATTGTGTGAAGAATTTAATTTCTCCAATTTCTGATGAAGCTTGCAACCTCAGACCAATTTCAGCCAATTCTACAAATAATTTAACACAGGAACAAAAAAAATGTAGCCCATTCCACTGATTATGTCTTTTTCTTTCTGGAAATGACTATATTAGGAGGAAGACACTTGTTCCTATAGTGCCATGTTATCTCCCTGGTGACAGGTTAACAAATATCAATCCCAACACTAGCACAGAGCCATAATAGCCTATCAAATTATGATGCCCAGAATTAGCATGCACAGTTTTGAAACAAGAAAAGATATCATGGCAAGAGAAGCGTGTGGATGAAGTGGAAATACTAGGAAACTGGTGTGGAAGCCAGCCTGACAAATACTCAGCCTAAAAATTTGCAGCTGACGTTTTGATGACCAGCTCAGAGGCCTGGAAACAAATTTATCTGTGCACAACAGAGCAGATGGGATGCTAGAAGAAGAAGAAAACGATTGGTCAACTGTCAGGAACAGCCATTTGCTTGAGAAGCTGAAAGATAGTCCCACAGAGAAAGCACAGTGAAAACACACAGGTCCTTTGAGATGGTCCATTGCTGCCAATAACTGACATGATAAAGTCCCACAACACTTAGCACTATGCTCTGGGTTGATAACATTGTCTGTATAGGTGGCCAATTCACCCACCTTTATAACTTCAATATTCCTCCTATCTTCAGTTATAACTCTGATTTGCAGCCTTGGGGAGGCAGTATCAAAGATAAAAGCAACAAGTTTGAGATTAATTTTTATAATTTGCATTTTATCATTCTATTATTTCATAGGTTTCTTGGCCTGAGTTTCTTTTTTCTGATTCATTGTTTCTCAAAGTACTATAAATTTTGAAAATGCTGTAGTCCATGTCATAAGACTTGGACTCTTCTAGCATGTTTTGCAAGAAGTTCTTGTTCTTGCAGTGGGGCAGCAGATTAACTGTGTTCAGCACTACAAACTCAGCTTCACCCATCAAACCCAGATCTTTAGTGTAATACATGGTATGCCTCCTGATCTGGTATGTCTGTCAGTTTTCAACAGTACTAGAAAAAAACCAATAATCTAGCAGAAAGTCACAGTATATTTTACTTCTAAAAATACTTTAAAAGTCAAGCTTTCCATTTTTCACATGTACAAGCTGAGGCTTTCTGTCTTTCCTGCAAATTCATTCTGCTCTGGAGAAAAGACAGCTGTAGTTCTACCAAACTTTTTATTCATGTCTATGCTGTACATACTTTTAAGGACAGTATGTGGGAATATTTCCCTATCTGTATGTAAAAGTAGCTACTTTGCTGAATCCATCATACAATGGATTCATGACTTTCAAAATTACTGCACAAACAAGACAAGCAGTCTGAACAGAGATCACCTGAGCGGTGCAAGAGAAAGCTGTTTGGCATTTTTATGGCAATATTTAAATAGCTCATTTGCCAAGTACACTGCTTCTGCACACAAGAAAACAGAAAGATCAAAATATGCAGCCCAGTTTACTTACAGGTAGAAAGAATCATGTCTGGTTGTCCGCTCATATTCAAATGAAAATGCAAACCTCTCTTCATCAGTTGTGCCAGTAAAACAGCCCTAGCTGAGCTCTTCACTCTAATATGAAACATGGTAAACCACAAAAACTGCTTGACCCCCCCTACTTACCTTTTTTTTTTTAAAAAAAAAAAAGGCACCCCAAACAGACTAGATCCTANNAAAAAAAAAAGGAAAAAAGTACAGCAGATGTAAATCATAGCATTTGGTTGTTTTTCTGAATTTTTGACCCCAACATTTGAAAAAATTCAGTTATAATAAAAAGAGGAAGAAGAACTGAAGCTGCTTAAGGATGAGTGATCTCATCCAGAAGAAATGATGGTGCAGCATTTCAACTTGCCTTTGAAGACACCAGGAGAGCCAGCAAGACAGCTGCCTCCAGAGGCATTCTGATCCTTTCCAAAATTAGACATCTAAGGCTACATTCAATAAAAAAATGCATTCAGCTAGAAACTAGGTGCCTCGCAGTTCCTGACATCCTAAGTAAGTATCAAACCCAATAGCAGGTATGCAGAAATTATCCTCAGATACTGGGAAGCAGCAGGTAAAGGGGTCAGATTTGAAGCACCTACCCCACTGAGGAAACTGCTGCCAAAAGTCCGCATCGTTAGGGTGTGTTTTATCATCCAAATTAATGATAAATATAAGAAACAGGCTTAAGGTTCATTGGAAACTATTGATCTCCTGATTTTCATATGCTTCATTTGTGTTTTAAGGGAAACATTACTTATTAATGTAGAATTCTTCATGATATATTGTTGAAAGTATTGGCAACACCATACTTTGCAGGGTCTCCACTGAGAAACGGGTGCAAAGAACAGTTCAGAAAGGAAGAATGAGCTTAGTTTACCTTAGCTCTTCCACATTCCTTTTTCTACTACAGGTAGAAACCCCTAGATTTTCCCCTTTAACAATATATGCTGTTGGTATTGATTGGGTGGTGGTTTGGACTCAACACTTTGACAGGTCAGTTTGCATAGTTGCAATAATCTTCTGGGACTTTGTCATTAAGAAAAAGGAAATAGCCACGTAAGCCTTTTCTGTCAGCCTGGAACTTTTCAGTGGAATAGCATGAGAAAAGGAAAGCATTTCTTCCAAGAAACAAGAGGCTTCCTCCTTTTGAACATAAACATTTTGGCAAAGCAGAGCAGAGATCTAAGCATCTCCAAAATCGATTACAGAAACACTCAAATGCAACAATGATGGAATGTATTAAGCTAACTATAGTTACCTTTAATAATTTGATTGGAAATAAACTTCACCATACTCCTCTCCGCTACTGGCAAAAAAATTTTAAAAGAGGTTTTGTGCAATCTATTCTCTATTACACATAGCACAAGAGCACAAGTAACAAAAGAAAAAGAAAACATGTAATAGAGTTACTCAGGAGGTGGTTACAGCAAAACTAAGTGCAAATACTCCTCCTATCCACTGGTACCAAGTTAGAGTAATTGAAACAAGCTTCATCAAGGCTGTGGAGACATTAGCCCCTAGCAGAGGGGACAGGGCATGTAACTTCTAAAGAGAGTTCAGGCATTTCTGCACTGAACATTTCATCATGGCCAAATTTCATCTAAATATATATTCTTACAACTATATATATTTAGTATAGGGTATGTATACACACAGATATACACATAGACTGTAACACCACCATGTTCACATGAACAGTAAGTTTGGCTTATGAAGCACTGACAATAAACTATTGGCAACACATTAGTTGGTTCCAAACAATAGATAACATTCAGTTTATTTACACACACATGTAGTATGACATTTTCTGTTAAGAACAGAAAG
>VYZV01011621.1:52386-88228 GCA_013401275.1 Pandion haliaetus
ATTTACAACCCCATGTATCAAGTTGTGTATGTAACTGAAGGTAGGACAAACTTGTGCTTGAAAATTTCAAGAAGAAAACACACGTTATATAAATAAATGCATGGAATTTATATATTTACAGTACATACAGCATATAAATTATTTTATAATTAATTAAAAATCCAAATCCATTAATCCAAAACAAGGTACTATGGTACACTGACAGCCAGTTGTGCTGAATCTTGGACTTATTTTTCACAGGTAACATGAAGACTATCCGTGGGAGGTCTCTGGTTGACCCAACAACCTAGAATGGCTTGGGGCATATCACAGCTCAGTTCTGAAGCAAAGCTTTTTGAGTGTTACACTAAATTGAGGACTGTGCTGTTGACAACGTACTTACTATGTGCAAATGAGAGGCATGTTTTGTGTTCTTCATGTGTCATAAAACACCCATCAACCAAGAAAAATAATGTTTCTGGAGAATCGATGGAAACATCTCAATGTCAGTAAATAGCCATTTATAGATACCTTCAACTTTTAAGCATGCAAATCACTACTAAAACTACTGCCTGTGTAAAGAGAAACTCAGAAACGTGGACTGTATGTACATGAATGCAACCCACTAAATGCAAATTAGGGCCCTGGGCTTTGCCTATATTCTCTTTTCCTCTGTAAAGAGCTCACCTTGCCAGCTATGCAATGCTGACTTTTCAGAGAAAACATGGAGACTGCTAGTATTGCTGAAGATACTGTGCTCATTTGCCAACATCATGTAAAACTCTCCTTGTGCTGGAGTGGATCAGATGTTACAGGTTCCCCATGCTGTTTAGCAGCATCCAGCAGCTTACAGGATCAAGCCTTTTAAAAGAAATGGTGATGCCACATCTCTGGAAAGTGGCTTCTTTCCTGTACTTGTGCTGCTGTTGTCTTTCTTCAGAAAGCATCTTCACCCTCTGCGATATCAATGATTTTGTGAAGCAAGTCTTCAAAAGTCGGGCGTCCCTCTGGTTTCTAAAAATAAAAAGCATGCACAGCTGTGATCAGAAAGCAATAAAGTTGTGTTGATTTTGATAAATTATTGGTCTTGATATCATTCTATGGCAATGAATTTACCCATTTCATTAGATGTGACATGTAAGAATATTTCCTTGTGTGAATTTTGAATGTGTCGCTTCATCTCAGTAAGCATCACCTTTTTTTTTCCCCTACATTTTGAAAAAGCATAAATAGGTGTTGCTGGACTACACTTCATATAATTCATTATTTTGCATAGTGCTACACTACTTCATTTTTCTTCCCCATCCCCATGTCCCCCAAAGAACTGCTCCAATCCTTCTTTACGCAAGCTGTTCATGCTCCTAAGAATTTTGAGTGTCATTCTCTGAAACCTCTTTTACCTCAACTTTATCTTTTGGACTCCAAAATGAGACTGCATCAGACTTACACAATGGCATCCTTTATCTACTCTATTTTCCATAGAGATCCTTATCTGTCATAACATCCTGTTTGGTTTTTTTAATTATGGCAATAAACTGAGGTAGTCTCTTCACTGACCTTGCTGACACAGTTAATTTAGCATCTTCTGAATGTCTGGGTAACTTGCACATTTCCTCCATTTATCAGCCTCTTTAGATTTACATCACCTGCTGAATTTTGAAGCCTCAGTATTCACTTCCCGCTACAAATCATTAATAAGTTTATTAAACGACAACTGAGGTACCTACAGTTAATCGTATTTTATGACAGATTGACAGTATCTTGCCCTTACTTGTGTCCTGTTTGTGATTTGCAAAGATTCTTTCTCTCCCATGTGATGACTGCTTAGATTTTTATTGTTAAGAACCCCTGATGAAATCAATGAATTTTTAATCAATTCATTGATGTTCATGTAAGTCCTATAAATACATATTAATATTCAAAGAGCATTAACAAATAACTTATCATTATCTTCCAGGTAATTTATTCTTCCATTTTAATGACCATTTCAAGCAGGTTACCAAGTACAAACAAAATTTAATAATCTGTAGTTTCCTGGCTCCTGTGAATAGCTTTTTTGAACTACAGACTTGTTTGTCATTCCGCAGCCCTCCAGGGCACTGTTGGTTTTGATGTATCTTCCGCTGCATAAACCAACTGGTTTGTAAGTTTTAGACCTCCACCCGTTGGTTTAACGACTAATTGCTCTCTGTTTCAGCACCTTCTCCTCCAAGACAAGCATCAGACAGTATGTCATCTTTATTACTGGAAGAGCATTTTTTCCCCAGCACCCCCTGTGGCAAAGACTAACTAGAAATAAATCATGTAGCTTTTCCCATTCTTGGTTTCCTCAATTGCTCTCTCAAAATTAGAGGCATCTCATTAAATGCACCTATCCTCTTAGAGGCTTTCTGCTTTAATACTACAAAAACAGTTTTATACTGATTTAGTTGATGAAGTGTTAAATTTGGGTTTGCTGCCCGTCCTGGTTTCAGCTGGGATAGAGTTAATTGTCTTCCTAGCAGCTGGTACAGTGCTATGTTTTTGAGCTAGGTATGAGAAGAATGTTGATAACGCACTGATGTTTTCAGTTGTTGCTAAGTAATGTTTAGTCTCAAGTCAAGGTTTTTTAGCCTTTGATGCCCAGCCAGCAAGAAGGCTGGAGGGGCACAAGAGGTTGGGAGGGGACACAGCCAGGGCAGCAGACCCAACCTGACCCACGGGGTATTCCATACTGCGTGACGTCACGTCTAGTATATAAACTGGGGGGAGGGCGTGGTGGAGGGATCGCTTCTCAGGACTCACTGGGTGTCAATTGGTGAGTGGTGAGCAATTGCATTGTGCATCACTTGTATATTCCAATCCTTTTATTATTACTGTTGTCATTTTATTAGTGTTGTCATTATCATTATCAGTTTCTTCTTTTCTGTCCTATTAAACCGTTCTTATCTCAACCCATGAGTTTTACTTCCTTTCCCAATTTTCTCCCCCATCCCACTGGGTGGGGGGGAAGTGAGTGAGTGGCTGCGTGGTGCTTCGTTGCTGACTGGGGTTAAACCACGACACTGCCCCTTTGACCTCTGTGAAAATTGTACAGTCAGTATCTTTCCAGGTTAGGAGGATTAATAGTACTATGTATTTTTATCTTTCTTTATAAACCTTGGGATTTGTATTTAGATTCAACTGCAAGTTAATCTATATTTCCTATATAATTTATATGAATAATGAAGTATTCCTTTAAAAATATTTTCAGTCATTCTGGCATGTTTCTGTAATTAATAAACTGAGGCAATATAAAATCAGATTCTCCACCTCTGGGCCATTCTGACTGAATTTTTTTTGCTAGCAGTATTTGTATGCAGATAATAGTCATAATCAGCACAGATTTACCAATTATTTTATTTTGTTACTAAATGCCTTTGCATACTGAATCTGACAGTCCATTTATTTCATAGAAATTTCCTTGGTGGTTTTTCTTATCACAGCTCTAGTTCAGCTGCAAACCAGAGGGAGATCTTTGTTTCAGCAATAAACATGTGAATAGCTGAGAGAGCTGGATACAGTCAGAATGCTGCAATAGAGATTAATTGCTGTTGCTAGATTGACCTTTTTTCCAAATCAAAGACAAAAAAATAAAAAAGTATATACCTCCTGCCAGCACATCATCATCGTTTCATACACCTGCTTGCAGGCTAGTTTGGGCCGATACAAACGATGTCCTTGGCTAACCATTGTTACCACTTCATAGTTGGAGCTTTTTTCAAAGGGCATTTTTCCTTCCGTAAATACTTCCCACATTAAAACACCTTAAAAAAAAATTAAGAAAATAAGCAAATAACTTCTTAATAATATATGTTTATTTTGAGCCCTGGGCTCAGGATTTCTGATAGATAAATAGTTTGAGATCCATATTCTAGAAAAAGTTCACATCTGTCATTGCTGAAAACATCTTATTCTAGTAGCATAGGTTTTAATAAATAACAGTTCTCAAGGTCTCTGTGGAAATTTATGCAAGCATAAAACCATGGCAAATGGTTTCTCTGAGCTTCTTCTCAGATGTCTGAATCCTTCCCAATAACTGGAGCTTAACTGCTATTGATAAAATGTAAAAATAGTGCTTTCTTTCAGTGATGAATGTCTTACCGAAGGACCAGACATCTGACTTGCTGCTGAATCGGCTGTAATTAAAAACTTCTGGGGGGCACCATTTCACAGGGAATTTAGCCCCTGAGGAGCTCGTATATTGGTCATCAAGGACATACCTAAAAAAAAAAAAAAAGAAAGAAAGAAAGAAAGAAAAAAGAAAAACATTATATCCTTCAGTCAGCCTCCAAGCCTGCAAATTATAATTTAGATTTGGATTTGAATATTAGAAGCTCATATTGCCACCTAATGGCCACGATTGTTAGCATCAAACAATAAAAATAGCTCCTCTGGGGCAGTACTGAGGTTTCAGTCAAGACCCAGTTCATTTTTCTGATGACCTCAGAGTCTTCTCTTGTGATTATTAGCTATACAACACATCTAGGCCACCTACAAGTTAAATGTCTGTATTACGAAAGAAAATTATGCAAAAGCATAGATTTCTTGCTCTATTTCTCACTGGGCAGTCTGAATTCAGATGTCAGGGGACATGCAAGCTCAGCAGCACAGAAAGGTGGCAAAAGCCAAGAAAAGCATTGGTCAAACCACGGTGCTTTAAGACCTCCCTTGTAAGCGCTGCTCCCCACCCCCTGCCTCAGTCACACAGCACCCGCCTGATGTAGCACCCGTGGGTGCTAACAAGGGCAGGAAATTAACCCCTCTCCAGGTCTCAGCGCCTCCCAGCACTTCGGCTAGCAAGATGCAACTCTGAACCACCTACCCCAAGAGGGTTCCAAACTCACTGAACAGCCTCTTTCTATCATTTGTTTACCAAAATACAGACTAACAACTATTATCTCTGCAGCATGAGCTCTGCTGTCCGAGACACAAGCTCTAATGTGCCTCCTGCATCACTACAAAATTAAAATTTGCAAGATTTTCACAGATGCTACAGAAAGTTGCTAGCAGAAGACCAGTCTGACCACAGAGTCAGTTTAAAGTCAGTACTCTCACGATAAGCGCTAGACATACTTACCTCTCCAGAGAATAAACTGCCTAGTTTTGATATTCCAGAATTAAAATGAGTAGGGAAATCAACACAAGACCATAGAACAAACAAGCTTTAAAGGCACTGGGAAAAAATGAACTAAATTATGTTCCCTAGAGAGGTCAAAAAAGATAATTTTTGCCTGTATTTTGCTGGGCATGTGTTCCCTTACGGCTAAGTACAAGGGTTAGATGAATTTTCCCAAATCCCCACAAGTGTGTTTGCACACTGAGCTGTACCTTGTCATTCCAAAATCCGACACTTTGACCACTCCTGAGTCACTCACCAAGCAGTTCCTGGCCGCCTGCAAAGGGAATGGTTAGAGTTGGATGAAAAACTTGCAGTCTCTTGCAGACAAATTACAACGGTCTTTACAAAGTTCATTGGTGTATTCTCATTATGCTCTGGAATAAAAGGTACATGTGCCTTTGCTCTTGATAGTACTGTTTTGACAACTAAACTATTTTGTAAAAAAATCACCAGAAAAATTTATCACCTCGAGGGATTCGTGAGTGGTGAAAATGGCACCAATAAAGAACAGACATAAGCTATTATTTCAATGCAAATAGCTATCGCCTCTTTATAAAAATTTCAGATTTTATTCCATTTTGTCAGAAGAGAGAAAGCTCTCATGTTTTCCTGTATGGCGCAGCTTTAAAGACGTGCTTAGAACCTAAACTTAAACTGCTTAGAATTTTCTGCAAAAACAAAAAGCAGCCATTTACAAACAGGCTGTTTCAAAAAGGAGTAAGTAAATTCAAAAATAAAATTTTTAAGAAGAATGTATTGCCTAATCGGATGTTACCAGGTCTCTGTGGATAAAGCTGTTTCTCTCCAGGTACTCCATTCCCTCACATACATCTTGGCACATAGTGAGCAGGACGTCTTTACTCAAAACTCCCCGTTTTTGTCTCAGGTAATTGAGAAGGCAGCCATGCTCCATGAACTCTGTCACGATGTAAATAGGTCTCTGTTGTGTGCACACACCATACAGCTGAACTAATTTAGGATGTGTTAGCTTCCTGAAAAGATTGAGATCATGTCGTTATTACTTCCTCCACCCAGTGCTAGCTCTCCAACCCACAAAACTGCAAAAATACCACCTGCCCCAAGTGTTTTATTTATAATCAGTATATGGCATCAAAGGCCTAGAACTGCCAGTAAAAGTGCCAAGCACACAACTCACATCATTACTTTAGCTTCTTCAATGAAATCCTCTTCATACATTGCACCTTCCCGAATTGCCTTGATGGCCACTTTATACTGCGCCCTCCATTTCCCAAGGCGCACTACGCCAAACAGACCGCTCCCCAGTTCTCTCATGAATGTCAGTTCTGAGGGATTAATTTCCCATTTCTCTATAAAACAAAACAAATGAGAGCCCATGACTCATGTATTAAGGAACCTACTGAACTGGCAAGTGATAAGGAAAAGGAAAGGGAAACTGGTTTACTAGCAAATTAGGGAATTTAGGGAGAAAACCTCTTAGAATTAACTTGAAAGCTGAACACTTCTATACCTCACAAAACAAACACACTTTTAGGGTAGACATGACCTTTAAGCAGTTCCTGACCAACATGCAAGGCAAAACTCAAACTTTCTTGAGGCCAATAATTACATACTGATATTGTCAGACTTGATTTCAACAAGCTGCCATCATAGAAAGTTGTGCCAATACGTACTAGCTGCTCATGTCACCTGTGGTGCCATGCATAAAACAGGTTATTCCAAATTTATGTGGAAAAAAAAAAAAAAAAGTAACCCCTCCACAAAGATCAAAGAGCCAGGGCTGAGTCAGAAGTCTAGAGGCTCATGAAGGAGCCAAAGCCACACAGCTCTTTAAGCAAGCAGAACTCAAGGTATCCACAAAAGCGTGGAGGAAGATGCCGAATTCCCCTGAAGCACCAGTGACACATTCTGCCTCTCCTCACTGCTGCCCTTGGCACCACACGCCTGCCACCAGCTGCAATGCCTTTGCATGCCGATCCTCTGAGCAAGGGCCTCTGAGGTACAACCCAGATCCACATAAGTTACTATAGCCAATCACAGTACAAAATTAGGTCTTTCAAAGTTTTTAGAAAATATTGTAGCATCTTAACATACATAAAATCATTAGAAAAGGTATGTGTAGATGAATATAACATGAAATTACCATAGCTGAATCCTGCTGTTGTTGGTGCTGTCGTCTTCTTTGGGGTCACTGGGTAACGCAGCCTGGTAACAAGACCTGAGGTTCAATGATAATTCAAAGAGACACAGTTTACTTCTGAAATAATGCCAGGCAGCAAATCAGCCACTTGTTCACTGCAAACTTCAACACTGATTAACAATAAGCTTATCATTGTATACAGCTTTGACTGTACTTTCTGCTATTGCATTGTGTTGACTATTCAAAGTGGCTACAAGAGGTAGACAGGAGCACTCACTGCATTTAACTTTTCGCATCTTCTTTGCTGGTGAGAGATGGATAGAGATATATGCATACATATTTGGGCTTTACAGTTATGCTGGCACCATAAAGACTGAGGACCCCTTTCATAAAGCAGATGAGAAAGATTATCTGAAACTCACAATGTTACTTTTGATCATTTCTGTTTTACACATACAAATCCCAGCAGTTTCAGTATATGTATATTTTCGTATACAAAATAAGTGCTGCATACTAGCTGAATATTCTCCTAAATTCTTGTCAGAATTTGATACGACAAAAGGAATGAAGCAATTAAAAGTAAGTAGTAAAATCAGTTATAATAAATGAAAAGCATCTTTATGTGTTTGGAGCATATTTTCCAGAATATCATCAGGAAATGCTGGGTCATCTGAGTTTGATATAAACATCTGGAAAATATAGCTCATGAAGGAAATTTATGCACAGACTTGACTTGAAAAAATATACTACATTAGTATCTGTGCCTTGAACCCGACTCCTGAATTCTCCCCATCCTATCATACAGTGGGAGGACATCAGGACCAGCCATAGATCTGAAGACTCATCTTTAGGGATTTCCTGAAGAACATATTACTATTCTCCTCATCTGTTTGCTATATGGAAAGGTAAAATGGAAAGGTGGTGACCTGCACGTAAAATAACCTAGTGCCTGGAGAATACTCTGGGGAAGTACCAACCCTATCCACCTGCTGTGGGTTACAGGCAGCTGTTGGGAGACACAACGTGGAGCTGAAGGAATGATTTTTTTCCTGACTCGATACAGCTGTTCATCTCCTACTCTGGGGACAGCAGCATTACTTTTTATTTATTTATTTATTTTTACATAAAACTTCTCAAATTATTGCCTATATTGGAAAAAACAAAATGCAGTGTCTCATGACTTCCCTAAGAAAGAAGGATCTACAAAAACCTAAAAATCCTCATTAAAAGCCCTAAAAACACCTCACACTCCTTTTCAAATCAACCCTAAGCGACAGGAAGAATCCAGTTCATCTACCTGCTGCATTATGTTTATGATACTCAATTATTTCTGGAATGGAGTTGAAGAGGTGTTTTTCTGCGAGGTAGTACTGCTTCGGTGACGTCACTGTTTCTTTTATATGGTAGTGTCTTATTCCTGATGAACCTTCTCTGGAAAAAATAATAGCAATAATAACAATTAGTAATAGTACAACATCATTTGTTGTGAATTTTTTAAGAGGATCACATTGACTAGGAAAAGGAAACCAAAAGGGCCAGCATGGGTGCCCAATGTCACACGTTTCAGGAACAGCTTGAATATCAAATATCCCAAGTGCTGGTGACTCGCCTTCATCTCAGTGTTCAGACCAAGCTAAAGATTCACCCATGGAAGGTTAATTTTCAGCCCAGCGAGCTCCCCAATCCAGCTTACCACATGCCAAGGCAACCACTTGGGCTGGCAGGAGGGAAGAGACCAAGCAGGGCAGGAGAGCAAGACCTCCTCCTTTGGGTGGAGGTTCAGGTCTACACTGGTTTAAACCAAACATGACATAACCATGGAGTTGAGAAACTCATTTTAGTCACACATCTTTTCTTTCACAGCAGCCCTCATTTCTTTATTGAGCTCTCTCCTGGTCTTTCCTCCAGGCCATGGATTCGGACAAGACAAGGTGTGCAGAGCAGCCACAGAAACTCACCCTCCAAATTTTGTATAAAGGGAAACTGTATACAGGCCAGGCTGACTTGAGTCTCTCACCACAAAACCACCTTCTTTATCCTAAAAGGCAAGCACATCAACAGTTTTGTACAAGCGGTTTTAAACTGCACGTCTCTTCTACTCGTTCTGCGATTTGCACGTGCCAAAATAAGCCTTCACTTTAATAAAAGAAGCTACTTGACGCGAATTTTACAGTTAATGCTGTAAGGCTGCTGTGCTCACCTCGTTTCTGAGGAGCTGCTCTGCCTTGCTTCTGTTCAGGTTTCTGCTATACCACCTGCAACATGACATCAGTAACCAAAACATCTCCAAGGTGCGCGATTTACATAAAATGCTTAAAACAAAGTATTACAAAGCTACAGATTCAATAATTTTATGGTAAGTGAAGGTCAAGAACTGAACTTTTGTTATTGCACAAAAATCAGTCTCTCTTACATTGTGCCATTTTCCCATATAAAATGCTGTGGGAAAAAAAAAAAAAAATCCAGTGAGACCCCACAGAAGCCCATGAAATGCAGGTAACTGAACTAATTTTGTGGCAAAAACACTTCTCAAAGACACGCAGGCTGATGGCAGTAGTTGCTCTGAACGGCAGCCCGAGGGCAGGCTGGCAGCCCCAGGGAAGCAGCTGCCTGCACGCTGGTTGAGCCACCTGCAGAGCTGGCTGCTAGACTGCTATTTCATTCAGTAACTTCACAGTTCTGATTTTTTCCAGGGAGGACCCACCTACCAAAGCGGAGGTTGATAGTGAATTAAATGTCACGGTTGCATATCCCTGAGGCTTGGTGCTGCATGGGCAGGTTAAAGCAGCCACAGAAGCACTGACATTTCAGCCAGCTGCAGCAAATAACATAAAAAGGAAAAACATGCAGCTCACAAATGGCATGGTGCAATCATTGTGAGCTATGCTGTCACATCAGTAACTGAGCAAGAAAGCGGCACAGCAGCCTCTGATCAAGTTCTGCTGTATCAGAGATAGTGGTTTCTTGCAGTTGGTAGATGACCTGGAATAATCCTCCCTGGACTGTGCAGTGACTCAGAATTACGGCCCCAAGGTGGTAAGGCACAAAGTGGCTGGACCAGATAAGGCAGCCCAGTTTCTTCCTTCCCTTTCCTCCAGCCCCACAGCCCAGCCCAGAGCAGGGCAGGGCTCTTAACAAGGGCCTCAAAGATGACAAAGCAAAAAAGAACAAGTAAATCCCTCTTGTAAAACTGAGGGAAAAATCCCAGAAGAAACTTGACCTTCTGTCAAAACACAGCAGTAGGAGCCATACATGGCTGAGAGTAGTTTTGGAGCTACTAATGTGGTTTTGAAAACTGGTTTTAATTATTATTTCCTTACAGCTCCATTTTATCAGAAAGTCATGAGATATGACTTAAGTTCTCAGGCACAACAGTTTATGCTGTACTAACATTTGAATATCAAGAACAACAGGCTTGGAGACTAGAGTGTTAAATGTTACCCTGATGTTCTTAAATAAATACTCCATAATTAAACATCAACTGGAAAAAGTTTTTACAGCCCATAAGTTATATGCATACACTGAGACTTAAAATGCACCAAGTGATACACTCTCTTGAAACTTAGAGCCACCTTCCAAAATCTCTGATCTGTTGTTTACTCTGAATGATTTCCACTGTTTTCTACTCTACTATCTCACTGCCACACACTTTGGATAGATATGTCACTTTAATATTAAAAAAAAAAATTCACCACGCTTTGTTGGGTGAATTTCCTTTAAAGTTTCCCTTTGTCAGAGAATCGGGAGGGTTTTTTTTGCTTTTATAGTAATAGCCTAAAAACTACATGCCTGATGGCCATCTCACTTACAAATCACAGTAAAATCACTGAGGAGAATCAGAACAAATATATGCCTATTTCAAATATTTAAGTTTCACCTCTGAAGATCAATGCTATCATATGATAAGTAATTGCTTTCAAAACTTCAACAATACATTGTCGTTCTTAAAGCATAGGTTTCATTTTATGATCTTCCAGATTGTAATTCAGATATTCACTTACTCATATTGATCAAGGTTGTTGGACTTCTTTCCTGTTACATAGTTGCTTGGAATATATCCTTGTTTTCTAAAAAAATATATAATATATCATCTGAGTGAAAACATGTAAAATTGCATGCCTAGAAGACACTTTCATTCTGCTAATCACCAGAGGTCCCTTGCTGTCATTTATTTATTACTGACCCACCCACTCTACTGCTGATTATACAGAACCTAATTTTCCACATCAACATTTCCATATTAGGTTTCACTGCACCCAGAGAAGTGACACAGGCAGCAAAAGTGTCCAAGAAAACCAGCAGAAGGGGTGAAGAAGTGTAACCCTCTGCTGCTCTGTCACTTAGGCACTCGGAGGTCCCAGTCAGTCACTGGAAATACATTTGGAGCCTGCCACAGCCTGGGAACTCGTAATTACCCCTAACATACTGTGACAGGGACCTGATAAATATTGAAGTATGGAAGATTTCACCTTTGAAAGCACAGGGAAAAATTTTAATCCAGAGAATGTAAAGTTGTAGTCATTAAGGCATCTCACTGCAACTCTCTCTCAACTCATTCAAAGATTGCCCCTAATGATCTAGCATTAAATAAGATGATGATTATTCAAGTCTGGAAGTCAGAGCCTGCTGAGCTGAGTGTTAACCATATTGCTCCCTAATGAGCCGTTTCCCCTGGGAAGCAGGAGTATTGTACCACTCTAGTGAGGCTTTGCAGCCTGGCTGGTGCTTTAATTGGGAACCCATAAAGTCTGACAGGAAATACAATTGGAAAAGCTTCAAGTTCTGCAACAGTCTTTGCACTCGGGCCCCACAATCTATCAAGAATCACACTTTTTAAAATTGGTTTCTATGTGGGAATAGAGATGGATGGGATTTGAAGGCTGAGGTCCAAAGTGGGGTCTAATACAGTTATTTGTTGACACATAGTCAATATGAACTACTACAACACGGAATTACCTTATGAACTTCATAATGAAAAAGAAGGAACTCGTGTTTACCCATATTTGTCTCTCGCCTTCCACCAGTGAATGTCGTTCTTCTCAATCACCGTATATTCTTCACCTTTCTCTAATCTTAAATCATGATGTTCCGTAGGCTCAAAATCATACATTGCTACCACCATGTCCTCCTCTTCGTTGCCATTTTCTTCAACTGGAGGAACAGGTGGCGGAGGCCTTCGCTGAAAATGACCCACCATGATTATCGTCCCACTCTGCTCCATTATTCCACCCCATCCACCCACCAGTGCAAACCAGCTGAGCATCCCAGAGGCATAAGCTGGGCTAGTTCCAGGTTGCCCCGGGAGTGGGCTGTGGTGGCCCAGAGAGGCAGCTGGAGTGATGGGCAGATGATGACCCGGGTGTTCCCCATGGGGCTGGCTCGTGCTGCAGCCCCACAGCTGCCAGTGAAGGGCAACGCCGGCTGGCGTTTGCTTTTCGACCACCTCTCCCACCAGCAGTACAGATACAGCTAATAGGTGCAGCTAAATTTTAATGGGATTTTTTCCACCTTGAGATAGAGCGTGATGCCTACGGAAATAGATCTTTGCTCCAGGATACGGAAAGAATATCAGGAAATTTAAACACCATCTTAAAAAGCTGTAGTTATCTATTCAATATTATAAAGATTCTACCTACCACACTTTTTTCTGGTATTGGAGAGGGCAATCTCATTACACCTAGAAACAAAGCACAGGAAGAGATTTGTGTCTATCCATTACCTATAAGTTTAAAAACTAAACAAAAGGTTAAAATTTCAGATAAGTTTTTAATATCTTAACTAGCCTTCAGGATAGCTTTGAAAGTCAGAAAGCAAAGACAGTTCCAATTCAGTATTAGGAAAATGTTGATTAAATATTCTTGCAAAAACATCCTAAATCAGCCAGCAGGCTATATTCACCACAAATTTGGCAACGTCTGTGCCACACAGACATCCCTGAACCAGCCCTCAGATGCAGAAATACATGAGAAATAAAAAAGGGATAGAGATTAAAAATATATATAAAAAGGAAGCAGTGTTCTTGTCACCATGATAATCTAAAGTCTGTTCCTATTAACATCTGCTCTTCTAAAAAATATAATACTCCCCCTGGCCATTCCTTTGCTAAATAAGGCATGGAAGTTGTATGTATTTTTCATTATTTCTCTCAAATCCAAACCCATTTTTAATCCTGCACTGCTTTTTTTCTGCACTTAAAAGGTTCAGCTATATGTCATGTTTTACTCTTGCCGGCCACGAGCCACTGTTTATTCAAGTCTTTTAATGCAACTAAATCCACATGTCCCCACCATTGCCACTTGAGGTGCTGACACAAGAAATCATCTGAGCACCTCTGTTCACTGGGAGGTAAGCAATAGATCAATTTCTCTTCCTACTACGGAATTTTCCTTAAATTGAGGACTAAATTACTGTTAGCGTCTGCTGCTGAACAAGCAGAACATATGATTTGGATGCTGGAAGATGCCTCTGGAAGTCACGGTTCATCCAGGTTCAGCGTATGGATGTTTACAAACCTCTAAGAAAATTCAGTCCTGTGTCTGTAAATACATTAAGCCTTCTTGTATCATTTTTACACTGGTGTAGTAACACTGAATGCAACACAGTTATTATTCTTTTACATGGGTATGTAAAAGTTATTATTAAACTGAAGACCTGGCAAGGTTTTCTAGCTGAATCTTTTTCACCATCAGGTTTTATCCTCAGTCTCAGGTAAACACTTGATCAAGTAAGTTTCAGAAGCGAAAAACAAATGAAGTGAAATTCAGCAACCTCAATGATTCCTTTCAGCTTTCTCTGAACATTTTTTTGCAAGGGCAATTTACTGGCTTTTATATTTTTTACAAAATGCTTGGAAATGAAACATTTTGATTTACTTTAGGCACAGCATCAATGATTCACTCTACTCTATGAATTTGCCTAATATCTAGGGCATTCAGGTGTGATGATAGGATCATATAAAAAAGCAGAAAGAATACGCCAAAACAACTCCATATGAAAACATAGGTACTTACTGTTTTCAAAAAGATTGTATTTTTCACAGCCAGGTGCTAATTTTTCTGTCTGTCTGCAGCACTGATAAATTCCCTCTGTCCAGAATTTAGGATGATATTTCACCGTTATATTGCTATTATTCTTTATTTCTACAAGAAGAAAAAAAGCAAATAAATATTACAGTATCTTTGACATGAGGCATAATCTTCACTTGTCCTTACTTCAGCATTCTTTCTTTTAAGGACCTTATTGAAAGTTTACATGGAGGCGATACAATGATAGTAGAGGACGTTTTTAGGATAATGCATGACTTTATTCCAGAAGAGAGTGCTATATTCCCTGCCTAAACCAGCCACCCCAGCAGGCGTTTGGTGCCTCCATGAAAGGAGACCCAGGCACCTACCCACACCATGCGAATCAGTCCAGCAGCTGTGAAGGCCCTGGGGGCTCTGCCTGCCCCTTTTCTTTTTATTACTGCTGCAAGTTACTCAATTTCCTCTACAAACAGTGTTCTGGAGGAAAAGATAGCTCACTTTTATCGCTATTCCGTGGCACAATGCCTGTGTTTGGTCTGAAAGGCTCCTTACCACTATCTTAAGGGCTTGCTGAGTTTCAGAGGTTATTCCTTGCCCTGTGGTCCCCAGCCCAGAAATTATTTCTTATTACTTTACAGAGCACCTGCAGTTAATGTGAGCATTTGATGGTGGCAGAAAGCATTGAGACTCTTGGGGGGGAAAAAANAAAAAAAAAATCTTTACTCACTATGATAGCATTAATCAGATCACATCTCAGTGGAGATGCCTCCTATCTTCTGAGTGATGCCATTAACTAGCTTGGATAAGATTTTTGATGATTTACACATTATGCAAAAATAAAGAGTCAAATTCTTATTGCAGCTGGACTTCACAAATCAAATGGTATCAGTCTGGGTGTTTGATACTCCCAGTACTTCTTATCACATGCTGTGTATGCAAACGATGAGCTGGCCCAGTAGCAAATAAAAATCAGTGGATATATGCAACAGAAGCTCTACCATTTTATTTTTCTAGCCTGTTGTGGTTTGACACCGGGAGCAGCTAAGCACCCACGCAGCCACTCACCCACTCTCCCCACCCAGCAGGCTGGGGTTGAGAATAGAAAGAACAAGAGGAGAAAACTTGTGGCTTGAGATAAAGACAGTTTAATAAGCAAAAGAAAAAAAAAAAAAACAAAAAAAAAAAACAAAGTGATGTAAAGGCAACTGCTCACCATCTCCCATAAGGAGACCAATGTCCACCCAGTCTCTGAGCAACGGCCAATACGGAAGCTAAAAAACCCCAACCCCTGTTGTCTCCTACCCCAGTTTTTATTGATGAGCACAACGTTATATGGTCTGGAATATCCTTTTAGTCAGTCCAGGTCTGCCATCCCAGCTGTGTCACCTCCCAGCCTCTTGCACACCCCCAGCCTACTTGCTGAAGGGGCGGAGGGGCAAACAGGCAAAGCCTCCATGCTGTGCAAGCACTGCTCAGCAGCAACTAAAACACTGGTGTGTTTTCAACACTGTTTTGGCCACAAATCCAAAACACAGCACCAGGTTAACTCCAACTCGGCCAGACAGCTCAAGTAAAGGTATTTACCTATGTCAGATGTTAAATATGAGCAACTTCCATTACCTTCTTTCAGATTCCTCACCCAGTGATCCCGGCTTTGTGCACTTGGTGCAAAAATATAAAGCGTATTAGCATCATATACAACCTGGAGGGGGGAAAAGAAATAATCAAAATACATTCACCTGGTAATATTAATTTATTTATTCCTCAGGAAACAGAATAAGACAAATGACTTGCACTTGGCAAAATTAGCGTACTCAGGCACAAAATGCAGGAACTGGGAAAAGGTTATTAGGGTTTGCTATTCCTATATGATGCTTTCAGTAGCATAAGGAAGGATTTTGTAACGGTATATTATCTTGAGAACATTCCTTAAAATGTTTGCTTCAGGCTTTGCTTTGTTCATTCTTCACCATGTCTTTTCTAAAAACAGTTCAATTTAATTGCTAAAGCAGTGTCATCAGACATTCTTTGTTCTCGGCCATTTCTTAACTCCTTGTGATTCTGTACTGCTCTTGGTTATTCTTGCCTTCTTTTTCTTCACTGCTTGTCTTGATGGAAAGCAAGTATTGTCCTGGGAGAAAGGGGCCAGAGTCCCCTCTCCGGCAGTGGAATTCACCCTCACTCCAACCATTCCCCCTGTCATAAGTCTGCATAGCATCCAACCCCCCATTTTTTTCTTTTTCCCCTCTAAGCACTTTGTTTTCTGTGTTTAGTCCATTCAGTTCACAATGGAATAAAATGCAACAAGTTTTATCTTGATTTTCTTATTCCTATATAATTTAATGGTAATTAAATTTAATTTAATGTGAAAGAATGAAGACAGGGAAAATGGACTGCCAGCTAACGTGTTTTGGAAGAAGACCAGGAAAATGCACTTTCCACTCAAAATCCAAGCAGAGAGAGTGAGGAAAAGAAGAAGACCAAGTGTATGAGCCACAGCTCCCAAGGGAGGGGACTGCAGGGAGAGTAGAGCTTGCTGGGCATGGGTTTTAATCACTGATCCTGAACCACCTCCCACACAGCCCCAGAGAGCCAGAGAACGGGCTCAGTACTTCGAAGTGACAGTCATTTCAAGCAAGTTACATCCAAATGGCTTGGCACTGTTGAAAAGAGCACTGTAACTTATATATTTTATATGAAAGGAACATACCTGAAATGGATATTTATTTTGACAGGGAATAATACCATCACTTTTTACTACTTCTACACATTTAATCCTTGAAATATCCACAGATCCTTTTCTGTACTTTTTCTATAAGAGAAAAGCAAAAAACATTATGTAAAATATAGCAAATTTATCTAATTCTTTTTTTTTTTCAGCAGAGACTTCTTGCTTTCTTTTCCACTTATGACACTGATGTTGCTTTAACTGCAGAAGTCATTTGAAAAATGAGACAGAGAGAAAGACAGAGGGTATAAAGATCCACACTGGTAAAAGCGCACAGAGTACAGTAAAATTGCTTAGTAAAAAGTACTTCTTCCTATGTAAAGTTTCCGATCAGTTGTAATCATAGGTTTAATCTACTCTTCTTTACAAAAAATAACTTGAGTACAGACGAAGGAAGGCGTCCCCACTTGCTGATTTTAAATTATGATTAAAACTGGTGAGGGAAATAGGCGCCCATGCGTGATCTCATCTGCTCCCTCATTCCGTTGCTGAAGTGCTCCCATAATTTTGTGGCTACTGCCATGTTTCACCAAGTTTCCAGAGAAACTGGGATGCTGCACAGGCAACACAAGTTCATGCTGAGGCAGGAAGCAGAAGATAGGGGTGAAACCCACCCCTAAGCCAAGCTGGGGTCTGTGTTGAAGGAAATTCTTTGACCAAGGCTAGCAGAAGCCCTGAAGAAGCAAGGTCAAAAGCACAGACATCTGAGAAGATTTGGCTCGCCTAAACCGATAATTATGAAGATTTTAAAGAAGGAAAGGAGTGCCCATGGTGCACAGCAGGTGCTGCCTGGAGTAACAACGCATGGAAATACACTGTAGTTCAATGCTCCAGTGGGGAAGCTCTGTGGAAGAACAGCCCGTAACTGGAGGTGGCATGTACTGGGCTTTAGTCTACGTGTAAAAGCAGTAGGTAATAATAGTCCCCACACAAGTCCACTCACACGTGGACATTTTAAAGTGGCTGTTTCTGAAGAAATTGTTCAAAACCATTTTCCTCTACATGAAGCAGAAGAGGCTAAAAATGAAAGCCCAGCACAGAAATTTAAAACATGCTCTATTACGTGGCAAAGGGAAACACATGAATGATACACTTCTGAGAGCAAAATTATGATTACTCTACAGAGACTGTATAGGGCCACCTCTCATTTTTGGGAGAGCCGAGTCTCTAATAGGAGAGGAAGTTTCTACTGGAATCCGGAACAAAACAAAAATGGCAGCAGCTCGTGACTGGTCCTGAATTAATCCACGTCAAAAATTTTGACTTGCCAAGCACATCCAGTCCACAGTGCAGCTTATTAAAGATGGACGCTGTTCACGCAACACGGAAATAATTAGTAATTAGTGAATCATTTGAGATACTACAATCCTTATTTGGCTGCCCTCTTCTCTCCTGAGGTTGGAAATTTCAGCCCAAATAGTACAAGCCTGGCACAATTATAAGCAACTGGAAACACAGTCATATAAACAGAAGCAAACAGCAACTTCAAGTACAGCTGTCACGATTCCAGCACCCTAGAAACACAAAAGTTACTACCCATGGAAAACATGGAAGTTTTTAAAACACATTTAATACTCTGTCTCTTATGCATATTGTTATGAAGAAAGCAGGCAGAGAAAGTGTGCATGAAAAATTCATGCACATCATGGTCAGCATCAGGAAGTGTGACAGGAACTAAGTTCCGATAAAGCTGTAACTGTTATTTAACACCAGAAAAAATAAAAACAAAACAAAACAAGAAGCCCCAGTAAGGGGCTTTTTAAAATGGGAGGGGGAATTAGGCATTTGAGTGAACCATTAAAAAAGTCAAATCATAAACATCACCATGAGCTGTACTACAAAGCTGTATCATGTTATGCTGAAAAATAATTTGCACCTGGAATGCAACCTTGGATATTTTAATCAAAAAAATCATTGTAAGTCTTCTGTTTATTTTATGGTACCCCCTTACTTGAATTTTGATTGCCTAAAGTAAAAGATGCATTCACGCAAATACCAAAAATTGAGTTATTGAAGTCTACAACACTTGGTACAGCAGCAGGTGTTGCTTCTCCCTCTCTGTCACTGCGTGGGAGGCCTAGCAGCTTCAGGGCTGCTGGGTTAGCCGATGCAGAACAGCAGGATCCAAATGAGACATGCTTTTTCACAAAGCACAGAATTCAACACTCCACATAACTGTGTTGAAGACACCTCTCCAGGTCTTTTTTTTCTGCACAACATACAAAGAAGAAAAAACGCTTGCCACTTCTATTATGTATCTAGCCAGCTTTCTGCATCCACTGGGGTACACATATATTGCTTGGATCCCATCTGCTGGTTAACTGACACTGTGGGACAGAGAGACGAGATACATTGGGTTCTTTTCATCCAGAATGACAGAAATTCTTTAGATGAACAGGCTTTGTTACTTTCTCTGAATCCCCCTCTCCTCCAAGACTCAGAGATTTTCATGTCAATTCTGGCATTCAGTGAGTGCTCAAAAGGAGCATACATGTGCCAGTAAGACAAAGGACAGGAATCCAACCAGATACTCAACTAACATTTGGGAAAAAAATAAAGCACACCTCCTGATACACAGCAGATCATTCTAGTAATTGTACTTCCTAAGTCTTCCCCTTTTACAAATTAAGGTGGCTCCGTTTACTTCACCATGAGATGCTAAATTAAGCCAATTCAAAAGTTGACCCACCTTGCAAACCAATCCAGCAAATTAAGCCTAACGTGAGAGAAGATTTTTGTCTTTGCATACTTTACAGATTAAAAAAACCTTACATATGTGAAATTAAATTCAAATGTACTGCTCCAGACATGTTTCAGATTGCATCAGAAGCAACAGTTATTAATGACCAGCAGCCTTCAAATGCCAGGTGTGCAGCTGTGTTTTAGCTCAGCATTTCTCACTATTAAACCAGGGGGCACAGGAGCAGGAAGGAATGACTCAAGAATGCTAAAAACACCACTGCAATTCCTCTGCCCTCCCTACTTCAGTGATTTCCCTTTACAGTGGGACATCTTGCACACCATCACTGTGTTGCACTTATTCTGCATGCCAAATGGCTTGCTCTAGACCCAGGTGTACAGCAGACGTGAAATGCAGAATCAGGGGAGAGCTCAAGCGCTGAAGTAGTTGGGAAGTAGAGGTGCAGGCATGAGCCCGCCATGAGAAATCCACCCACAACCATTCTTTCCAACAAGTGACCTCTGCTACAAAGAGACAAAATTAGTACAATGGCTAATTATGCAACATCAAACCATAGGAGGCAGAGGGACATTTTTCACTGTTGTTTTTGGAGGTGGAAGATAGCTAACATAGTAGAAAAAGGTTAGGTTCACTGTAGAAGTAGTACTATTTCACCCGCACATTCATGCATGATGTCTGAACTGGATACAAGTATTCACAGAGGATTTGGAAACACCACAGGCCAGTGAACCCAAGGGACCTGCGAAAGCTGGTCCACCCCTTTTCTGAAGATAGATGTATGCCTCTAGAGAGAGACCTATAGGATGGAACATAGTTAGAACGGTAGTAAATGTATAAAAATACTATATCCCAATAAGGATAACAAATAGATAAGAATACTATATCCCAATAATGATAACAAATAGATAAAAATATGTGCTTCAAGTCACACTAAAGGTTGTGCTTTGGTTGGTTTTTGGTTTTTTTAAATGTATCTGCTTGCTGAAAATAACAAAAGGGAAGTTACTATACAGAAACTACTACACAAAGCTTCTCAGAATGCAAAATGCCATATGTACTTCATACTTGCCTATGCTTCAAAAACTTGATTTACCATTTTAGAAGCCCTGCTCCTTGCGCACAACGAGGACGGACAGTCCAGGCAATAAGTCTTGTTTCCATGCAATGCAAAAAGAATAAGCTATTCATAAGACTGTAATATCAAGAAGTTATAACACTAGACCTACATTGTCAGATATGGAACAAATATATCATTATACAGTTCCTTAAAAAAAAATAAAATCTTAAGAATACAGGAAGATAAGAAATATCTAAGTGTTAGATAAGTATGCAATCAAACAGCTCAACTTCTGTACACTTGGAATTACTCCTCTGCTGAATATAGCTTAAGAGCTTAAGCAGCCCATATTCCCACTATCTGATGACATGTTTCTTCAATGTATTTCCTCTTTGCTGATGAAGATATTGTGCTGCTTAACTTTAGAAAAGTGAGGCTGGGGGGTTAAACAATACAAAGGACATTCCATTTGGAAAAAAAAAAAAAAAAAAACAATGAAAAAACACCGAAGTCAGCCAGGCTGTCAAGAAATAGCTAGATTTCACCTCACCCATGCTGTCTATCTCTCTCTTTGTTGTTCATACTATTTCTTTCTCCTATGCTTATCCCCATGTAGGAAATCCTGAGGTCATCAGCATGTGACCCATGGAACTTGTGTTCTGAGAAGTATAGAAGGTCTCAGCATTACTGACATCTCCTTTTATGGAGCTGCTCTGCAGCTTTACAAAACCTCAGAAAAGCCTGGCTAACCCAACATCCCCTGTAGAGAACTTCTCTGGTAGAATATCGTCCAAAGCCAAATGTAAGGGTGTTTTCGTACCTCTTTTATTGTTGTTGTTATTATTATTTTTATTATTGTTATTATTATTTAGCATTGCCATTTAGCGATAAGAAGCACTGGTACTGCTGCAGTTCCCTCTTGAGAAGGGTTTTCACCCAAGCAATTAATGATTATGCGAATATAATTACTGTAGCTAGGTGTTAGATGGCCATATTTTCCATCCCCTTATTTTCCAGTATGTCAGATATGCTGAAGAACACCCTGCCTCCTTTCACTTCATTTTTTTAATGAAGTGAAATTTTTAATTCTAAGAAAAGCAATTATCAAGTATTTTTATTCACCTTTCCAAAATGGCTAGAATTGACATAAAAAGTGAGAGGTGTTTATTATTCTGATCTAGTCTGACCTGATCCAAGATATGACTCTTGGGAAGAATTTCAAAGGGAAAAAAAAAATACAAACTATAAGTAAGAAGGAGAGAGTCTTAAACACTGTCCTGCAAATAGGAAACTGAGAATCCTTTACCGTGGCCTTGCTGCTCAGCAGATGCCAACCAGTGCTGGAGAGACTGAAAAGCACAAAAAGAAATTCTCTGTAGTAGCACGGATACAACTTCCTAACCATGACTACAAGCCATTATCTGTAATTTACTCTTCTCCCGCAACTGAGAGGCAGTCAAATGTACACAGTTACAGTTATGATACATGGCTGCAACCACATAAGGCAGCAGTATAAATAAGAGTAAAGGACAAAATAAATCAGCCAGGCCTCCACCCATATTAGGCCCTAAATCACTTACCACCTTTCAGCTCTCAAAATAACTAGCACATAGCTTCAGATTCTTTCAGACAAATCTTCTCTTCCCATTTTTCTGTGAAGTCCCCACAGAGCCCCAAATCCGGCCAGCCCAGCTGTTGCATTTCTGCCCTGTTTTCTCCCCTCTCAGGGCCATCGCTCTGCGTCCACAGGGTGAGTGACACCTTTCATTCAGCCACCCCTCTGACAGAGTCTGGTGTTCAGACAGCATAAGGCTGTGACAACTTGAACCAAGTCGTCCACAGGCATCACAGGCGAGCGATCAGAGTCCTGGGACAGGACCCAAGAGGTCACCTAGCCAAGGCACCAGCTGCTTTACCTACTCTTTCAAGGACCAGATGATGGAGTCCACAACTACAGAGCTGAGGGGGTTTTTTTGTCTCTGAAGATTCCTGTGCATCACCAATCCATCTCTCCGCTTTAAACACTTGCTGTTCTTCATCACAGTCCAGGCTTTTAGGAACGGCATCCTTCCCACTGTTCCTGCCCTGAATCTTGCAGACAGGCCCACATCTTCCTTTAAACTTACTGCCCCAACCCAGATGCAGCACTGCAGCTGATGCCTTATCATCAAAGACTGACAGTCCCATTCATTCATCCTAATCCAACATTTGCCTTTTTCACAGCAACAGGGTATCATTGATGCATATCCAGCTTATGATTCACTATCCTGTCACCTAGGTCCTGCTGGTGACAGCCCGACAGTTTGCTACTTATTCCCATTCCGCATTTGAACATTTCACCATTCCTGCCTAAACTTTTACCTTTTGCACTTGCCTATGCTGAATCATATTCTAAAAAATAAAAAAAACAAACCCACCACACATCTAATCCCAATATGTCACTTTGATTTCTGGACTTGTTTTCCAAATGTTTGCAGCTCCAAATTTTATGTCACTTGAGAACTCAAGCTTCTATTTCAGCAACAGTATCACTAGTGAAAATACTGAAATGCAAGACAGGACACCCCATTCAAGTCAGTCTTTCAATCTGAAAACAAGCCACCGATGCCTATGGAACACTGTAGCAGTTTCCCAAGTGTCCTGCAATCAGATTTACAAGAGGTTTATATAGGTCATTTCTAACGCCGACATCTGAAAAAGTATCATACAGCGGTGTCAAAAACCCCTTACCGGGATGAAAACACAGGGTATCTGCTGCTTCTCTGCTATCCATGACACATGTTACCCCGTAGCAGAAAGAACATGGATAAGTCTGAGGTTTGGGGCAGGGGGGAGGTGTTGGTTCTTGTCAAATCTTTGTTGGCTGATGTGCAGTTTTGGTATCTTCCAAGTACTTCCAACAAGCCTGTTTTTATTAGCACTTTTCTGGAAATTATCTTCATACCTTATAGTTTCTCAGCTTCTCCTCTGCACTCTTTCAAAACTAGGCCTTCTCTAGCCTTCCAGAATCTTACTTACCTTCCGGCTCTTCCTTCTTAGCACCTTAAAGACTCATCCACTCCTGTCCAGTCATAAGGTAAATACTCTCATCCATGCCTTGTCAGTGTCTCAACAGCTACAACCTACACTTTTCAACTTCGACTATGTCTAATTTGTTCCATCTCATAAACATCAAAATTCTTCAAGAAAGGTAATTACTGCAGATCCTCATTTTACATCAGACCTTTCTTTTGGTAGTTGTTATAGAGAACATGGAATTATCACTGCAACATAACCAACTTATTTTACAACTTAAGTTTCTTTATGACTTGCTCTTTTCAAGTGAGCATTCCCATGCATCTGTTAAGCTACCTCCATTCACACGAAAAGCTTTAAGTTACTTCTCCAACTTGAATAGCTTTCACTTGCACCTGATTAAAATTTCCCCAGCTGGGCCTACAGTTATCTGCCTTCTCTTGGGTTTTCAGCCAATATTTTGGGTCTTCTGGTTCATCATCAATACAGTACTTCTGCCAATGAGCAAAAAATTTGTTCTAAAAAATTGTCTTCCTGAATCTGCGGGGTGGTGGGGGAACAGGAACAAGCAAGCCAGGAAGGATGGATCTTCGCAGTTCACAATGCCAGTATCTACTGCTTTCCAGTAGACCTTCTATCCAGACCCTGTCTAGGAGATTTTTCTTCTCAGATTCTCTCAGCTGCTGTCCTCCTGATTTGTTTTAGCCCATGAGGTTTCTGGGGCCTTTGCTGCAGAAGTCTTCTCTTTCATGATCACCTCAATAGCTCAAAATGCTGATCAGCTTTATGTGCAGTTGTATTATGGACAATTAATTCCTACTGTTTGATCTACCTAAAAGAAAACTGATTCCTTACTATATTTGCTCTGAGCAGTGGCTAGCTACAGACCTAGATCAACCCTCCTCTTCCCCAGGCTACCGTACAAAAGAGGTGTAGGCATTCTAATCTGCAGTAAAACTTTTCCTGGTTACTGTAATGTCTCATCAATGCTTTGCACCATGTTTCTACTCACTTGCTGGTGCATAGAATCATAGAATCATTTAGGTTGGAAAAGACCTTTAAGATCGTCAAGTCCAACCATCAACCATGCCCACTAAACCATGTCCTGAAGTGCCATGTCTACATGCTTTTTGAATACCTCCAGGGATGGTGACTCCACCACTTCCCTGGGCAGCCTGTTCCAATGCCCAGCAACCCTTTCAGTCAAGAATTTTTTCCTAATATCCAATCTAAACCTCCCCTGCCACAACTTTAGGCCATTTCCTCTCATCCTATCACCTGACAGAAGAGACCAGCCCCCACCTCACTACAACCTCCTCTCAGGTAGTTGTAGAGAGCAATACCGTCTCCCCTCAGCCTCTTTTTCTCCAGGCTAAACAACCCCAGTTCCCTCAGCCGCTCCTCATAAGGTTTGTGCTCCAGGCCCCCCACAAGCTTCGTTGCCCTTCTCTGGACACGCTCCAGCGCCTCAATGTCTTTCCTGTAGTGAGGGGCCCAAAACTGAACACAGTACTCAAGGTGCAGCCTCACCAGTGCCGAGTACAGGGCGAGACTTATGCTTTGATAAGCATCTCCTCAGAAGGACTGGGTTTTTGCTCTAAGTGTTCACTGCTGTTGTGAGGGACTAGCAGCTATCACAAAAAAATTAAATCAATATAACATGGCTTATATAATTTTTACATCTGTGTATTTACTTGAAGCAAGACTCAGCTTCCCATGTTGCTCTATCTCACAATCCCATTACTCTAGCTGAGCAAAGAGATCTGTATATAGGAATAACAATGCAGTTATTGCTATAGGAGTAACAATGCAGCTATTGTTATATCAACAAAGATGTGTAAGTTTGCTTGAAAAACTATAACCTTAAGAGTATCCATTGGTCAGTCATCTACAGATTACCAAGTCACTTGCTAATTCTCTATCTTGATTTCTATGTAATCAAGCTCAAAGAAAATAAGTTAAAATTAACTATTTTCCTAATGCTGCTAATCTGTAGAAGCAATGGTTGTAGTCATTATAGAGGTATTATAGGATTACAAAAGGTGACTACTCATATTCAGAGTCAGCATTTAAATACAGATCTTGTGAAGAAGTTTGAAAAGCCCTCTATTCCATCATGTATTTTTACTCTTTAGTTTTTCATAAGAGGTACCAAATGCATTATTCTCTATAGGATGGATGTGACAGGCATCATTCTAGGCGGGGTAACTTGCAAATACATCGTTGTACTTGCTCAGCAATACAATATGTGCTGAAAATCAGTTACAAGTTAATCATTACATCTTGAATTTTATATATATATTAAAAATATATTTATAAAAGCATGTGTGTGTGTGCATTTTAAACAATCCATCTATTCTGACTGCACTTTAAAAATTTTGATTAATTCTTTTTCTGACAATGCTGGGGAAAATTGTGTTTGATTGCATTAAAAATTGCTGAACAGTAAGAGCTGAACTGATCTAAAGCCACAAGCTCTCTCTCAGAGGCAGTTGTGAAGGCATGTCCCCAGTAAGTACAGCTAAGGACTTCTACATGATTCATGTAAGAAATGTATATGCATTTCTGTTTCCTAGAGGGGAAACAGCAGCCAATTCACAGTCTTATTCCAGGTCTAGCTGGAATAAAGTTACTGTACAAACTTGCAAGTATTTTAAGAAAGCTTGATTGTCACTAGCTATGACTTGGAACACAAAAAAAAAAAAAAAAAAAAAGGCTGTGCCAACCTACTCATTTCAGAAGCTATTGATCTTATGTTAGAAAATAAAGACTAATCAGTGAAGTCATCAGAAGCATTTTCATACTGAATTGTGCTTTCATTTATACAAAGAATTAAATCACCTGTACAATGACCAAGGAAACCATACAAATCAGGGTAATTAAACAAGTTAAAAATAATAAAGGATAAGCACTATAGGAATAAGCAACAGCAGAATAGATACATATTAATCTTCTGTTTAAAAAAACCATAAGAAAAGTAACTAGCATAGCTTTTTGGAACTCTATAATGCTGTTATGCTCCAAAGGAAGTATTTGCACAAGATTAGCGTTGCAATGAAGCTACACAATTTTACTCTGAAACCTGCAGCTTTAGAGTGGGCCCCAAAGCTTTTAAAGTTATTTTTCCTTCCTTAAAATACCACCATGGTAATTTCTGTAGCTTCTGTCTCCTCTCTATTCAAATTACAAGAACCAAACACAACTCTTGCAGAACTTTTTTTCCTTAGGAAGAGACTTTCAAAACTAGCAACGCCCAAGAATGTTCAAGTGGGGTTTTTTTTGCTTTTTTCATATAAATCCTGGTTGGTTTTTTGTTAGTTGTAACAGTTACTCTGTTTATGCCAGACAGTTTTCACAGAAGTCTGATCCTGATGGCAAATACCATTACTGCCAGTGAAGATAAGGGCACTCTGCACTTCCCAAGATCAGCTCATCAGAAAGCTGCCTTCTACTTGACTCCACAGAAGCGACCTTCTAAATAAGACTCTTAAACATTTTCTCTCTGGGGCTATTATTTGCCTTCTCTGTGGAAGCAAATGGCTTCTGCATACTAATAAATAGGTAAGTGCTGTGCCTACCCCAATATCCTCTGTGCAGCCCCCCCAGAACTAACGGGGTATGGCAGCACAGACTCTCCCCTATTTTGTCCTCTCTTTAACGCCGGAGACTCCCATTCACGCAAACACATAACACAGGGTAACCATGGGGACCAGGATTTAGCCTATACCTTTGAAAACACAAAATCCGATATAAACATTTTATTGCTGTAAACTAATCCATACAGCAGCCATGAGCAAACAATAAGGATTCTAAAGCTTAAAGCATTTTCACATTCATAAGCTCATATTCATCAGCTTTATACTCAAGGTCAGTGCAAGTTGCTGTGGGCTGGAAAGGTTAATGCGAGCATGCCGTGCTGCGTGTGGGAGGACAGTAACCAAACCACATATGTTGGCACACTTTCAAACTAAAGAGTGTCACTGCTAAGCAAGCTGAGAGAGGGAAAAATACCACAGTGAAAGGGAACACTCCACAGCTCCAATAGGTATGAGGATACTAACAGTCCACACATTTATAACAATTCATAAAATAATGACCAGGTCTGTGCCAGCTCTGTGGAAACACCGTACTCATGAGAAACATCAATGTGAAATTTTTCAAACCAACAAACCAGCAGGACATCTCCCTTATGCAAACCAGCTCCTTTCAACCACTCCAGTGACAAGAAGTACTTTAACACCTACGTTTATTATCTTGCCTTCATCTCAAAGAATTTCCCTTACCTAAAATGCCATCTAGACCAAACACCTCTAGTCTGGTGACACTTTTAGTTCAAGTGAGCCTCTCTGTCAGCATGAGCTAACTAAAACTTGTGTGAGGTACATGTTACCTGCTATCATGACTATTCTGTAATGCAGCAGTAAGTCTGCCCCAGTCAGGGCCACCAGACTACCCTAACATCTTCTCACAGTTCAGAGGCATGTACTCACCATTCATTGAGAAAACTTCACAACAGTAAAATTTATTACCACACAAGGAGAAAGAGGATAAACCAAGAGCACTTGGTGGACCGTTCTGGTGGGCACAGTAGCTTGAATGCTATTTCTGTGTGTTCTGTCCTGTTGGCTAACTCAAGAGGAATAAAAGATGCTGTTCTTTGCAGCAGCTAAGCCACTCTGCAAAGGAGTATGTGGGACACCAGCCACCAGGCATACTGGTAGAGCTGTAAAGTGAGTATTCCTTTCCATTACAACTGTTCAGCAGATATTTAGGGAAGTATTTCCAATTTCAGTGATAAGATGGACTCCTAGATAAACACTAAGGTTTGATTTTCCAAACAGAGTCAGCTGAAAGTGTGAATGCACCACACCTTTGAAAATAAACTCCAGAATATTTTAAGTTGAATATACAAGATATGAGGCCACTTTTGACAGAAAATAGCCAAACGTACCTAGGGCCATGCATATGTGAAGTTATTTCCACAAATACCTCCTTGGATTTCAAACGTGCACTCCCTTCAAGATGAAATTAGCAATTTGGAAAAAGTCATACCAAAACTTTAGCTAAATTTTTGCTGGCCAATAATACGAAATTAAAAAATTCCAAATGAGATTTTTTTTTTTTAAATTACTGCATTAAATATTTGCTTCTCAGACAAGCAGATTAATTTCAAAATTTCCTACCTTTGCTTACTAATTTCCTACAGATTAGTATTTTTTTATTTCTTAGAAGAAAATAGTTCAGGAAAATGAACCGCAGCATACCTTAAGTAGCATGCTGAGCTTTCAAACCACACAAAATTGGAAGGACTTTTCCTAATAAAATATTTTATGCTAGTGTTTCCTCACTAGAACACTACATGCCTTTGCTATGCAACCAGACTACCTGGAGAAGTTACGCTACAATCAATGACTCCAGCTGACAGCAGTAAGCATAGGGCAGGAGTCCTCAAGAGCAAGGACCACTTTGTGCAAAAATGCCTACTACCTCCCACTTCCAAACCTCTGTACTTACTACTGTCTACATAAACCTGTTTAAAGCTGGCTCGGTAAGTCTACTATGTGTATTTGAGAACACTGTACATATCTTAAGTCTTTCCAACTGTAGCATATTCAGTTTTACAGTACATCTTCATATTCAGAATAGGAAGATACTTTACTTCTTCCCTATTTTTATACATTGATGATCAGTACTCTGTGCTTGGAGGTTGGTTCAGTTATTTCTTACTATGATTAATTTTTGTCTTCATCACAAATGGAATCCATCACATTCAGATCTCATTAGCCACTTTCACAACATGAAGGAAAAAAGACAGAAAATACTCTTTCCAACAATGACAGCTGATAAACTGTTAAAGGCTTCATGCAACTTACATTAACTCAGCCTTTTAGATGCTTGTAATTACTGTTAACCCAATATTGCACAATAGTGCAATAATGGCATTTCCCCAACATTTACACTTACTAATTTGCAGAATTTATGCCAAAAAAAGCCAAAACCAGAAGCCACCTCCAGCTTAATATATTCCTCTTTTCTGACCACCTTAAAAATTCATCTCCATGATGAAGCAAGTCAGTTCCTGATGTATCTTTATTTTCAAGCTTTTTAATGTCCATCTTTTTAACCAACCTTAAGATGATACATCTCCCATTTTTTTTTTTTACCGAACAGCGTAACGCCCAGAAGTCAAGCCATAAAAGCCAAGGTCCTCTTGGCTTCCTACACAAAATAAGCTTCCCATGACATTACTGATAATTGTAGAGCTTTGCACAGGTAACCTAAACTAGGACTCTCCTTCCTCAGGTTTCCGTGCTTTGAAACCAGTCTTGAAATTCAGCCTTTTTACTGATGCTGTAGTTACGCTTCATCGATAGTTCCTCCATGACCTACAGCGCAGCAATATNTCTCATGGCAGCAGTGGAGCTCTGACTTCACTGCAGGCACTTTGTGCCATGACAGGCTGCCCGAGCTGCTTGAAAACACGTATAAAAATATTTAAATAGGTTATGAGCAAGTTTAAACAAGATTTCACCCTGTTGCTAGGAGTCATGCATATGAAATAATAGTTTATTGCTCCAAGCAGGTATATGGCACTTTGTCAAGACATAGGACAGAAAAAATAGAGAAGAGTGCTTCTATAATGTGCAGTTTCTGGTCAAAGAGCAAGTGATCCCCCCACCACCAGCTGCATTAAAAAGGGTCAATTAAATCTCTCAGCAGCATTTACAAGAACAACATTTGCTATGGTTGACTGCTTTCTATTGTCATAAATGTTCCACTTCTGTCACCAGACATACCAAGCATCTAATTCTGTCACCTTATTTACAATCCTGACTTGCCCACATTTTCAATATTGACTACTCTGGTTAATGAGATTTCATTTTGTTTTAAAAAAGAAGTGGTATGACTATTGATGTGACCACAAACCCTAGATTCTTCTTGAATTCTCTCTACTGAATTCCCATAGAAGTTAAAATGGAAAAAACAAGAAAAAGACTTCAGTTTGGCCAACGACCACACTGGGAATCATATACTTGCCTAGAGGAGCAGATCTCAGCTACCCTTGGCAGACTGCTACCACTGCAGTTATGCGATTAAAATGAGAGTGTGGGATCCTCTTGGCTTAGGATTTCTACGCTTATTTTACCAATCTGGACTTTGAATATTGCCAAGACTGAAATGAGATCAGTCTGTACCCATCCTTTCATCTGTCATATCTTTAAATTCTACCAGCATACGCAGTAGTCACATTTATTTCAGCAATAAACCTCCAACTGTTCAGAGGGACCAGAACAATTTTAATCTCCAATAATTTTTTTTTCTTTAAATAAATTACTTCAGCCAGAATACACAGCTGTCTTACCATACATACAAATTTACAGCCACCCTCATTGGCCTAAAAAAAAAAAAAAACAAACAAAAAAACAAAGAAAAACAAAACAGCTGATAAAACCCCCAAATCTTTTCCAATTCAGTTGCCCAGTGACACAAAGGAATAACTACCACTGTGTCACAGAGATCTTAGTCACACAGTAATTTATTTTTTTCCAAACAGAGACCAAGTATTCCTGACATATTCAGTGTGCCCCTCTAAGATCAGAGTTCATTATTTTCAGACAATGTTGTTAATAGAATAAAATGCAGATTAACATTTAAAAGAATCTAAAGTGGGAGGAACGGAGAAAATGAAAAAGGTTTGAGGTTGGAAAGTTGTGTTACGGCTGAGCCAGTCTAACAACCTGCTGATGTCAACAGTCAGAGCATCCTGTCCTCCTCCACCACCTGGCACCACCTCTGGCACTTGTTAGATCCTGTACCAAGCTAACGCAGCTTGCTAACCCAGCAAAACACCAATCCAGCAAAAATAAAACCAGATCAAATATCTTTCTGCTGATCAGCAAGTTTTTTCAGAGCAGTATGAATTCTAAGAAGTGCCAGGACCAATTCAAGCACATGGGGGAGGCCTGCAAGGCTAGGACAGGGATGAGATGGACCTGCCTGTTTCAGCAGCAAACTGCTGGGCTAGTGTAGGTGTAATGTATATTTTCACCTCAACTGTCCTTACCTTCGGCCGGAATATTTTAAGTTACTGCCTCCACAGCTGAGGACACTATGGGCAGCCCTGCTCCATCTCACTGCAAATAAACTGATAATTTAAACCCCCTCACAGACAGATCCACCAGTCAGTCTCCTGGAAGGGTATTTATCTGAAGGATGTTAATGTGCGGGGGAAAGGTAAAGCTGGAAGTGGTAACTACTTAAAGGGTGACAACTAGACCTGCAAAACCTGTTACATACATTTCTATTTGACCTGAATGTAAGCTGACACAGGATAAGCATGCAAGATGTTTCAGAGGGCTTCTTAGCCCCCACCTATTTATTCTCTGGGGGAGAAAAGCATTCTAAAAAAAAAAAAAAAAAGGGGGGGGGGTTAAAATAACTCCACAGTCAGTAGAACCACAGAAATTCATATTCCAAGGTGGATTGAAAACTGGTTGAACAGAAGGTGGTAGGGCTGTACCCCAGGGGTCAATGCCGAGTCCAGTCCTGTTCAACATCTTCATTAATGACCTGGATGATGGGACAGTGTACCCTCCTCGACAAAACTGGGAGGAGTGGCTGATATGCCAGAGGGTCATGCTGCCATCCAGAGGGACCTCGACAGGCTGGAGAAAGGGGCCGACAGGAACCTCATGAACTTCAACCAGGAGAAGTGCAAAGTCCTGCACCTGGGAAGGAACAACCCCATGCACCAGTATATGCTGGGGGCCACCCAGCTGGAAAGCAGCTTGGCACAAAAGGGACTGGGGTTCCTGGTGGACACCAAGTTGAACATGAGTCAGCAATGTGCCCTTGCTGCAAAGAAGGCTAATGGTAACCTGGGCTGCGTTAGACAAAGTACTGCCAGCAGGTCAAGGGAGGTGATCCTTCCCCTCTGCTCAGCACTGGTGAGGTCACACCTGGAGTACTGTGTCTCGGTTTGGGCTCCTCAGAACAAGACATACATGGAGCTACTGGAAACAGCCCAGAAAAGGGCCATGAAGGTGATACAGGGACCTGAGCATCTCTCCTATGAGAAGAGGCTGAGACAGCTGGGACTGTTCAGCGTAGAGAAGAGAAGGCTCAGCGGGGTCTTATTAATGTGTATAAAAGCCTGAAGAGAGGGTGCAAAGAGGACAGAGCCAGGCTCTTTTCAGTGGTGCCCAGTGACAGGACCAGAGGCAGTGGGCACAAACTGAAACACAGGAGGTTCCATCTGAACATCAGGAAACAATTTAATTTTTTTTTTCTTTTTTTTTTTTACTGTGAGGGTGACCAAGCACTGGCACAGGTTGCCCAGGGAAGTTCAGGAGTCTTCACCCTTGGAGATATTCAAAACTATTTGGAGACAGTCCTGGGAAATGGTTCTAGGTGGCCCTGCTTGAGCAGGGGGCTTGGACCAGATGACCTCCAGAGGTCCCTTCCAACCTCAGCCAGTCTGTAACCTTGTTCTTATCCTTGACTGTGTCAAAGCTATATTCAGAGATCAGCAGCTACAACAGACTGCTGTGGACTTGGAGTATGGTAAGAGAGCTCAATTCTGCTGCAAGCGCAAGCTCTGGCAGAGAAACATGTTTAGCAAGCCTTAGCTCTCCTGTACGCCCTTCTTTCATCAGAGGTAAGACAGCCAACACAAAAGGTTGCAGAGTTGTCTCCATTAAGTTTTATTTGTTGAATGGCTTCCCAGGGTGTAGAGCATGCTCCACTAGCTACTGTAGCCATTTTAATCCCCTTCAGCATTGTGACAAATCTGGAAAGTAGCCTCAGTTAAGCAGAAATTTTCACCCCCAGCACTAAAGATATGACAGGGCACTCTGGGGGCAGGTGATCTTGATGAAACTGAGTCTGGAGCTCATTTGAAAAAATACTGGTCTGAGGATTTGCCTAGTTTACACTACTGACTTCTGGTGTAACTGAATTCACACAGGAAGTGGTAACAGGGATAAACTGCTCGTGCTGTCAAATGTGAACTACTTCCAGCTTCATTTCAATCACTAGATTACATGAGCCACTCTAATGGATCTCATCTCTAGTGAACTTGGTCTGCAATGTGCTGCTGCTATCAAATGCTCTTTCTCCTGTTTGAATTCAGTTAATTTCTAGATGTGAAAGTAACAGCCTTCACAGTGAACATGGCCATAAGCAACTACAATTTTAAGTTTTTCTGCTTTTTCCCCTCTTTGGAGATAGAAAGAAATCAGTTTTGATGACCAGCTATAAAATCTGTTTTATCTTATTTCTGGCATCCTAGCTATGTACTACTGCTCTGATTAAGAACCAGTTTGCACTGACTACCAGATAACTTATCCATACCTTTGTCACTTTGCATTATAAATAAGAAAAAAGAGGAATGGCAGCTCACATTCATTGCCACCCATGGCCATTGCCCTCACCCACTCCTGACAGTATGATATATGGTAAGAAAGAACCCAAAAGTATACAAAAGCAAAAAGGAACAAACACACTCTATAGTATAAATCTGTGTCTCCTACCTCAGCTCGACCTTCGTAATATGTTAGCATAGACTTTGTAAGTACAAAAAGCCTCTCTTTGTAGTTTAAAGGAGAAGTCCTCTTCTTCTGCTGTGATCTTTTAATCAAAATCTCTTGTAGGATAATAGTCGTATTCATTTCAGCCACTTGTCAGCTCTGTTTCTAGCCATTGAATATCAGTTCCTGTGAAGACAAGAGGAATAAATCATTATGATATCTTTGGAGGATCACAGAGCTGGAGATTTCTGTAGTAAAAAGAGGTTCTACTTATAAATTAAACTATCTGAATATACAGAAAGCTGGAGCTCACCCTAAGCATCTAGAAGTTTAAAAAAGTTAATTATTAGACAAGAAAGTTCAGGCTTTGCTCAGCTGAGGGCTGCACTGGCACATTCCCAGGAAGCCAAAAGCTGTACCTGGCTGGGATGAAATAAGGCACATTGCAGCCTACATCACAGAAAATATGGGTGAGAAGACCGAAACACGCTCCAGGCAAATAGCAGGATACAACAGCTCTTCACCACAAAGTCCTAATGTGTATCAAAGTTTTAATTGCTAAGGTCTGTGCATATATAAATGCCATTTGCAAAAAAAGTTCAGTAAACAAAATTGCACACAGATCAGTAAAACTCATTTTGAAAATTCACCCCACTTATATTAACGAAAATTTTCAGACGCAAATGCTCATTTAGAAGATGTCAATCTGGGAACTGAGAATTAAAGCTTATTTTTCAGAAAGTGCTAAGTATATGCCCTCCGTCTTCTATTTAGAAAGACTTCATGCTGACCATCAACAATCTAAGTAATTTACTTCTGACAGTTCTTGTCGCTCAGTAATGTCAAGGCACTTTAAAGTTTTACACCATGATTGCTACCTGCAGGACAGGCTTAGGAGTACCTAAAAATTAACACACCCACAGTTACTTTGTTTGCAAATCTGTCTCCAGTGTCCTGCTAGAGACATTGTCAGGCAATCTCTCTGTTCTTTCCAATGATGCCAGCTTAAACATAGCTGACCTCCTCCCTCATCCGCTTGCTGCCGCCCCACTGTGCCTTGTGTACCCGGGTGCAAGCATTCCTCCGGCTGGGCTGGGGAAGGGATCCAACCAGACATTTCATCATGCAGCACAGACTGCTGCCTGCACAGGCTTAACACATGAGGTGGCACAGAGGCAGGAGTGAAAGATGTGAGAGAGACTGCGGAGAAGCCATACCAGCAACCTTTTCCCCCCCATAACCTTTACCTTTGCTAGCGTTCTGCCAGACCGTCTGGCCCCCGCCTTGAGCCGAGCTCCAAAGCCAAGGCACACTGCAGGCACAGACCTCGACCACAGCTCTGGCTGGAGCAGCATGGCTGCAGGCTGAAGCCATGGCCTGAAGAAGGAACAGCAGCAGCATCGGCTCAAGCACCACTGACTACGAATATCTTCTCAAGTGTGTGTATGTGTGGAGGGAGCGGGCGGGATAACCCAAGCCAAAGCCCTAGATAATCACTGCAGATCTCAGTACCAGTAGGAAATTTCCCTCCAACCTATAAGAAGAAAAA
>VYZV01011622.1:315-13099 GCA_013401275.1 Pandion haliaetus
GTGGGGCAGGACAGGTAGACTATCACTTCTCCCTCTGGGGAGGTCCCACCACCCCAAAACCCCCCGTGCTCACCTGGCCGGGCCCCCCGTCAGCGTGGCGTCAATGACGTGCTCATTGTTGATGCGGAACATGTAGATGCCGCGGTTCTGGGGGGAGAAGAGGATGTCAGTGGCTGCACCAAGCCCACCCACATCCCACCTGAGTCCCCCCACATCCCACCAGAGCCCCCAAGGTCCTGCTGAAGCCCCCAACATCCACCAGAGTCCCACCTGCTCCTCGTAGATCTTCTCCCGCCGGTTAGCCACCTCGTTGCGGATGATGGTGCCGATGTACTCAATGACCATGGTGTGCTTCTCGATGTCCTTGGCTGCGTAGAGCCCCAGCCCCTGGATGCGGGACCGTGCCAGGTATACGTTGTTCTTCCACTCTGTCTTCAGGCGCCGGTACTGGGAGGACTTGGAGTGCACGAACTGTTTGCTGTAGGGCGTGTTGGTCTCGCCCGTGAATGTGCTCTGGTAGGCCTTGGACATGCTTGTGCTGTTCAGGGTGTGGGGCCTGTCAGCGGAGAGGGGGCGAGATGGGGTCAGAGCTGAGGAATCCCCAGGGATCCTGGCTCTCCCGATGGATCCCAGCCCCACTTACCGCTTATAGTGGGTAAGGATCTTGGGCTCAGAGCGGGCACAGCCGGTGGGGTTGATCATCAGCGGCAGCTCCATCAGTGGATGGCGACCATAGCGGAACAGGTAGTTCTGGCAGCTCTCAACACCAGGCAGCTGCCAAGGAGGGAGTGGCGGGGCCATAGGCTGAGCAGCAGCACCATGGCTGCCCTGGCCCCACCAGCACGGCCACCGGTCCCTTTCCCAGCAGGGTTGACCCCTGGTGTAGAGAAGAGACGCCCCCCCATCCCGTCCCCAGGACCTACCGACTCGGCAATGCGCAGCACCGCATGCACCGTGAGGCCAAAGAGCTCCTCGCCCTTCAGGTACTCAGGGAAGAGTCGCAGCATGTCAGCTTCCTTCCTCATCATCGCCACTGGCTCGATGATCCGGTTCCAGACAGCTGCCGAGGGAAGGGAGGGTTGGAGCTGGGGACCTGCTGCAAGCTGCCAAGCCAATCCCCAGTGCAGACACCCCCTAGTCCAAGCCATCCTGGGATCTCCCATCAGCCTGCCCTCCCTGTCCTGGTCTGGCTCAGCCATCAGCAGGACAGGGGATGGAGGAAGGCAGCTGTCTGGCACCTGTGGCTCCCAATTGCACCTTACCTTGCGGCGAGGAATCAGAGAAGACAAGATCCTCCAGGCCTTGCTCGATGACTTGCACGACAAACTCTGGACGGCCATTGTTCTCGCAGATGGTGCAGCGGTAGCAGCAGCGGCGGTTGTTGGTCCGCAGGCTCCAGTAGATACGCGTGGCCTCGTAGCCCACGGGGTAGAGGGCTGTGACGCTGTGGAAGTCAGCCATCTGGTGCGGCAGGAGCTGCCCGATGGCATGGAAGACCAGCCCGCCCACACGGAACATGTGGAGCCGCTCGCCACGCTGGATGATGCTGGCGATCTGCTTCACCTCGTCCCGTTCGATGTAGACACGTCGGAAGACGGTGAAGCTGCTCAGCTCCTGCTCGCAGGGGCCCTTCAGCTTATGCAAGGGGCACAGCATGGTCTTGTCCTTGAAGAACATACACTTGGCGCGGATGGCGCAGGCAAAGTGGTAGACGCTGGGGCAGCGGATGCGGTTGCAGCTGTTGGTGGCGCCGGTTTTCTGGCATAGGGAGCACTTGGTGAGCAGCCCACGGTGCAAGGCCACCTCCACGTTGATCAGGGCCCCACCCTGTGTCTCATAGACCTCTGTGGACCACAGGGCGCAGTTCAGGTGGACCCAGAGATCGAGGTCGAGGTTGAGCAGGCGGGCTGGCCCATCCGTGGCCCCATCACCCTCCTCGTGGCAGAAGCAGCATTTGCGCAGGTCCCGGGGCACCTTTTCAGGGCGCAGGGTGGTGCCAAGCTTGTCGATGAACTCTGCGATCTCCTTGTCACCGTCCCGCTTGGCACCCCCTTTCTGGATGGTGACGAGGAAGCGCAGCCGTTTCCACCGCACTCCCTTCCACTTCTTCAGCCGGGGCCGCACTTCGTCCCCGTCCTCTGGCGGCCGTGAACGCGGCTTGAAGCGGGGTGGCGAGTTGGAGGCTGCAGCCCCTTCCTCCTGGGGGGCTGGTGAGGGGGCCGGTGGCAGGGGCGACAGGGGGGCCGGGGCTGCCTCATGGGCCGCCTCGGGGTCAGGGACCCTGGCAGCCTCAGCAGGGCTGGACGGTGAGGGGACAGAGGGAGACAGCGGGGGTGAGGGCTCTTGGGGCATAACGGAGAGCTGCCGCACATCCAGGTTGGAGACGTTGTTGACGTAACAGTGGTGCAGGGTCTTCTCAGGCACAGGGCTCTCCTATAGCATGGGGAAGGGGGCACAGGTCAGAGCATTCCAGGGATAGGGATAGGGATAGGGATGGGGACCTCCCTCCAACCTCCCTGCACATCACGGTGAGAGGTCCTTGGACCTGCAGGGACCCCACAGCACCCCACCACGCTCCCAGACCTGCAAGGACCTCTCTGACCCCTTCCATGCAGTCCTGGGAGACTCAGCACTTCTCCACAGAGGGGCCTGGTCCCTCAGAAACCCCCCTGCACCACCCTGCAATCATGGGGGTACCTACAGGGACCCCCCCACACCTCTCCACATGGTCACACTTGGTCCCAAAGGGCCCCCTCCTGCACCCCCACATAGCCACAGCCTTACAGAGAGAGGTACCCCAGTATCGCTCTCGAGGGTCACAGCTCTAGGGGGATCCCCACACCCCGCTGACCTGTCTGAGCAGCGTCAGGAGGTCCAGCTCGCCCTTGAGGCTGTACCCTGGCAGCACCGCATCAAACTGCTTCAGCCACTCGGAGCTGCTGTCCGGCACCTTCCCAGCCAGCGTCACTTTCTCCTTGCTGCTGAGCACCCCTGTGAGAGACAGAGACAGCCCGTCACAGAGCACCCAGCCCAGGGACATGGGGGAGCCTGAAGGGATGAGGCAGACACTCACCAGACATGTCTGTCTCCACCTTCTTGGCCTCGACCACGGCTGCTCGCATGGGGCCATCTGGGAACAGCACCTCATAGGAGGTGGGGATCTTCACACTCAGCAGCTCGGCCATGGCCACCATCACACCATTGAGGTTCTGGGCAAGAGGAGGACAAGATGGGTCCAGGACCCCAGATGCCACCATGCAGGGCTGCTGCAAGGACCCCAAGGGTCTCACCCACCCCCCCATGTCCCCTTGCTCACCTTGGCAGCCGCTGCAGACACTGTTAACATGACTGAGACCTCACTGCTCTTGCCCTTCTCCCATGGGGCACCTGGGCCCGCTGCCCCCACTTTCCCAGGGTGGGGCCCGAAGGGCTCTGCGGCCTCGTAGGGCTTCGTGTCAGGGAACACTGGCATAGGGAGAAGGGTGGTCAGAGCTGCACAGCATTAGCCCCACGAACAGCCACCCCGGACCTCTGCAAAACACTGCTGGGAATCCATCAATTTTGCATGGAACAGAGACTGGGATACGGTGACAGGGACAGAGACTGGGATATGGTGACAAGGACAGATTGCACCCAGAACCGATGGGAAACACTTGGGGTGTGGCTAGGGGACCCCCGGGAACAGGCCAGCCCTGACACACAGGGCCACACTCAAGGCTCTGCTGCCCAAACACAGTACATCCCTCATACCCCTTCCCCTTAGCTCATGCTCCCCAAGGACCCTTCCCCTGCCCCCCCACCCCCCTACCAGCCCACACACCCAGGGACCCCGCCTCATCCCCCATCCATATACTGCACAGACCACTTTCCTACCTGATTTATGCACCCTGCAGACCCCCCTCCCTGCCCTCACTTACACCCACCTGGTCTCTATGCCTCATAGACCCCCTCCCACCTGATCTATGTGCCCAACCACCCTGCTGGTCCACATGCACTGCAGATCCTTCCTGCCCTGTCTTGCTCCTGCCTGGTCCATACGCTCCCCCCCACAGCCCAGCCCACCTGGGATACTGGCCCGGGGGATGATAGGGATGATGGGGGACAGCACACGCTCCTCCAGCTCCGGCTTGGCCTCGCTGAGCAGGGGAAAGCGAAGCAGCTCCTCGCCCAGCACGCTCTCGGGGGACGAGGCAGGGACAATGCTGTCAGGGGAGTCACTCTCATCATCGCTCTCCATTCTGCAGGGAAAGAGGTGTCATGGGCCACAGGGGCTGGTGTCACCTGAGGGGGGGGCTGGTGGTACCTATGGGGGGGTCACTGCGGCCAATGGCTCACCTGACATCCTCAGTCTGGTTGTGGGGAGGGGTGGGCAGAGCTGCCAGCAGGTCCAGGCTCTTCACCTCCACAGCTGGTGTATCTACATGGGGGAGGGACAGGTGTCACAGCAGGGGCGACAAGTGGCGGCAGGGACTCCATGCCACCTTTGTGCCAGCTACACTCACCTTTCTGGCTGTGGGGCTCACGGGCTGGGTCGGCATCTTTGGGCTGCTCGCCCAGCTCCTCAGGGGCCGTGACGCCATTCACCATCTTCTGCTGCACAGAGGGGGGTGGCGTGGGGGGCAACGAGGAGGGCGGCGTGGGTGGGTTGCTGAGGTTGTTCTGGGGGGAGACAGTGGGGTGAGCACAGCAGGGTGGCCTGGGGCCCCTGGATCAGGGGTCGGGGACGAGAGGGGAACAACCCCCCCCTCACCTTGGTGAGTAGCTGGGAGTAATAGTCGGGCACGCTATCGAGCATGGCGCTGCCGAAGGCACCCCGCAGCTGGCTCTTCCCGTTGATGGGGCTGCTGCCAAAGGGTGCGAAGAGGCTGAAGTTGGCCGTGATGGTTGGCTCCGTCAGCGGCAGCAGTGACAGCTCCTGGGGGCAGAGCGGTGAGGAGGGGATGGGGGTGCAAGGTAGCCCCCCGCCATGCCTCCAGCCTGCAACCATACCTGTTTAAGCTGCTTCATGAGGGCCTCGCTGGGGCGCAGCCCCTCGTCCTTCCGCAGCTTCTTGCGGGAGGCCGGCACCCGCTCGTTGACCTTCTGCACCCGCTTGGGCTTGGTAGCCACTGGCTTCCTGGCAATAGAGGGATCCTGCAGAGAGAGAGGGAAGTGGAAGCGATGCTGAACATAGCCCTGTGACCATCACCCCCCTGTCCCGCCCTGCAGCACCCCACTCACCTCCCGGCCCAGCAGCACTGGCTGCGGTCGCGGCTCCATCCCGGCACCCCGGCTCTCCGAATGGCCGTTGAGCTCGCCTGGACTCTGCGCTGAGAGCTGCACATTCTTGGCCCGCAGCAGCTTCTGCAGCAGGAGATGCCCAGCCTCGGAGCGGCTGCCCGGTGCCAAGAGACTGTTGGTTTGACCAGCCCCAGGGTCCCCGTTGGCCTCTGGTTTTGCCATCTCATCTCCATCCAGCTCACACTGTGCTACTGTTGCCTCTTCCTTTGGCTCCTGCTTCACCAACACCTGGGGGGGCTCACCTGCCATAGAGGCTCCCTCCTGCACAGCCCCATTGATGTGGCTCTCACTGGGGTCGACTGGGTCCACACCAGGTGCCTCAGGGTCCCAGGGGCTGTGTACTGCATCAGGGAGGGTGCCGCTTGGCATGGGTGTCAGACCTGGCTCTGCGGGTGCTGCAGGGCTGGGAGCTGAGGCTGGGACCCCCGGCGATGTCTTCTTTGGCTCTTGGGGGCTCTGCTCAGGGCTAGCCAGGTGCTGGGGTGCACAGCCCAAAGGCGAGGGGGTCGGTGGTGTGGGGAGCCTGATGAGGGTGGGCTGGGGGCCACGGGCAGCCAGGGCTGCCTGCACCAGCTCAGCCAGGGGCTGCTGAGGGGGCTGCCCTGGCAGCGCCCGGCCCTGCTCGGCAGCAAAGCCAGTCTGTGCCTCTGCCGGGGCGCCCAGCCGTGGCTGGAAGAGGGGCCCCAGTGGGCGAGGGGGCTGGCGGGCTGCAGGGGCTGAGGAGCCATAGTCCGGGGACTGGCTGGGGAAGGGGCCAGGGGGCCGGAGCGCCTGGCTCTGCTGCAGCAGGCTCTGCTGATGCCGCTGCACCAGGAGGGCCTGGAGCTGCTGCTGCTGCTGGGGCGTCAGGTGCCGCAGCTGCGGGTTCTTGGCCAGGACACCCTGGAGCTGCGCCCGGATCTGGCCCATCATCGGCCCCGGCACCTGCCCCAGGAGACCCGGGGGGAGCGTGGCCGTGGCCGGCGATGGCACCACTGGCCCTGCTTTGTGCTGCACGGGGCTCTGGAGCCGTGGCGGCTGCGGCTGGCCCTGCAGCGAGCCTGATGGCCCCTTGCCTAGCTGCTCTGGGGGCCGCGGCACCTGTGGCAGTACCATGCTGTGAGCCTGGCCTGTTCCACAGCCCAGCGATGGCTCCACCACCCCAGTGGCATCCCCATGCTGCTGGGATAGCTCGGGGCGGGTGGCCCCAGGGCTCTGCAGTGGCGGAGCGAGCAGTGCGCCTGGCTGCACAGGGGCTGCCCGCAGCGCCGGCTGCGAGCCCAGGACACCTGGCTGTGGGGAGGCCAAAAGGAGCTGCTGGCCCTGCCCCAGCTCAGCCTGGTGCTTGGGGGCTGGGGGCTCCGGGCCACCCAGTCCCGGGGGGTTGAGGGCTCCCTGCTGTTCCTGGGGACCCCCGTGCAGCTGCCCCCCACTCTCACTGCCCTCGGCGGGCAGGGTGCTGCTGTCCACCCCCCCAGGCTGGTCCTTGGCAGCCAGGACTGCCGAGGCTGGCTGCATTCCCTGACTCAGATGCAGCACAGAGGGGGCCTGGCCCACCGCCCCGTGCTGCGGAAAGTGCTGGATCGAGGGCTGTCCCTGGCCCAGCCCCAGGAGGCCTGGCTGGGCAGCTGCTGAGTTCTGCTGCTGCGGGGCTAGCAGCGCCCGCGATTGCCCCAGCTGCTGGGACAGCACAAGCCGGTGGCCCAGCATCCCCGGAGTCTGCGGTGCCAGCTGGGGCGAGCCCAGCACTCGCTGCTGGTGGGGGGCCAGAAGGACCTGGCGCTGGGGTGGGGGGTGGCCCAGCACTGCCTGATGCTGCAGCCCTGGCGCCTGCGTGTGGCCCAGCAACCCTGGCTGCTGCTGGGGTGAGAGCTGCTGCACCAGCAGGCTCTGCTGGCTGCCCATCAGCCCCGGCTGCTTCGGCACCATGGGCTGCCCCACTGTGCCTGGCTGCGGGGCTGGTGTCGGCTGCATCGAGCCTTGGCCCATCACACTGGGCTGCTGCATTGATGTCTGCGCCATGACGCCGGGCTGCTGCATGGAGGCTTGTCCCATGACGCCGGGCTGCTGCATTGAAGTTTGTCCCATGACGCTTGGCTGTTGCACTGACGTCTGTGCCATGATGCCCTGCGGCTGCATCGAGGTCTGTCCCATGACACCTGGTTGCTGCATCGACGCCTGACCCATGACACCCTGTTGCTGCATCGACGTTTGTCCCATGACACTTGGCTGCTGCATTGACGCCTGTCCCATCACACCCTGCTGCTGCATCGACGCTTGTGCCACGACACCCGATTGCTGCATCGACGCCTGTCCCATCACACCCGGCTGCTGCATCGACGCCTGTGCCATCACGCCCGGCTGCTGCATTGATGTCTGTGCCATCATGCCTGGCTGCTGCTGCTGCTGCAGTGACACTTGTCCCATCATGTTCTGCTGCTGCAGTTTCTGGGCCAGCTGCATTCTCTGGAGCTGCCTCTCCTGCATCAGGCGGCTGTCGGTGGCCAGCCCACGGAGCGCAGGGTTTCCAGCGAAGAAGGCATTGGAGGTGCTGGGCACCGGGGTGTTCCCCACAGCTTGCTGGCCCATGAAGGACAGGCCCTGCTGCACAGTCATGGACACAGCACTCTGGGGCAGGCGTAGCCCCCCGGGCTGCCCCGGCTGCTGGCCAAGGCCTTGCGTGCCCACCACAGCCCCTGCTGGCTGCTGGATGCCGTGCGCCGAGAGCAGCTGCCCGGGGAGCTTGGACATGAGACGGGGGCTCTGTGAGGGGCTCAGGGCCATGACGGCTGAGGCCTGGTGCTGGTGCTGCTGCTGCTTGTTGCGGTACTCAGCCATGAGGTTGGTGTGTTCCTTCTGCTGCTTCCGCACCTGCCGGGGACGGTGGGGCATTAGCACTGGGGATGGCACCTTTGCATGAAGGTTGGGGCGCTCACCCACATGCAGGGTCCTACCTGGTCCAGCTGCTTCTGGATTTTGCTCTGCTGCTCTGTCACCAGCTTCAGCTTCTCGGCGTCAGCCTCAGGGAATTCCCGCCCAGCTTTCTTAGCAGTGCGCTGCTTAGCGCAGAGGGCTTTGCGCGACTTGCGGTGTGCCCCTATCTGCTCCTCCAGCACTTTCAGTTGCATCTGCAGGAGCTGCTGTGTGTGGAAGAGCCACTCCTCATACTGCCGCTGGTCAGCCTCGTCTGTGGGAGCAGGGAGAGAGCTCAGATCAGCAGGGATCCTGGCTCAGGAGCAAGCCTGGCCACAGTCCTGCTCAGCCCAGCCTGTGTGGGCAGGATGAGACCTGGCCAGCGCAACTCTGGCCCCCTTGCTACATTGGTACTCACTGATGACACCCTGCGCGAAGGTGGGTGGGTTGGGGCGAGCCTGGGTTGGGTCGGTGCCGCTTCGCTCCTAGCAGAGAAGGGAGCACTGGGGACATGTGCCATGTCATGCCATGCGCCCTCCCCGATGCCCTCCTGTCCCCTCTCCACAGTCCCCATCTCCCCAGGGAACCGCAAACCCACTGGCCAGAACAGCTCCTGCTTGGCAGGGTGCCAAGCACCAAGCCAGGCAGCCCCAAGGGGACCCATCCACCCCCTGGACACCCTACTCACCTGCCCACTCCCTGCCAGCAAGTGATTCTGCATCTCCGAGACAGCTGGGCCCCCTGAAAGCCGCTGGGCCAGCAGGGAAACCTGTTGCCTTTAGGGGGGGGACAGGCAGAGTTGAAGGATGAGCCAGAGCCAAGGCACCCTGCCTGCCCCAGGCCATGCCCCACTGCCTGCCGTGCCCCTTACCTGTTCATGCCTGGGGCTACCCCGATACTGCCCTGAGCCATCACCTTCTTGATGCCCTTCAGTGCCACCATCTTAGCCTTGGCAATAGGGTCCACGATGTCCTCAGCCGCAAACTTGTCCAGGTCTGCCAAGAGAGTCAGCAGATGGTGCCGCAGCCCATTCAGCCCTACTTTCCCCAGCCAAAAGGGCCCCATGGCCCCCAAAAACAACCACCAGCAGCCCCTACCTGTGTCTGGGAAGAAGCTGTTAGCCAACTGCTGTTGCATGACAAGCTGGGGAGGCTTCAGGCCCAGGGCAGGCGGCTGCACCCCGGCCATCGGTTTCTGCACCAACACCTGCTGCTGGCTCTGCTGTGGCTGTGCCAGGGCCATCTGCACGCCATGGGGGGCTGCCAGCACGTGGGGCTGCCCGGGTGCCATGCCCATGTGGGGGGCCAGCGCTGGGCCCTGCTGGGGTGCACCAAGCCGGGGGGGCTGCGGTGGCATCAGTGGTGGCCTGGTCACCAGTCCCAGCTGAAGGGGCTGCTGTGGGGCACCCAGGCGGGGCGGTTGCCCCTCAGGGGGCTGCCCAGCTGCTGCTGTGTGCAGCATGGGGTGCCCCGGGGCTGGCAGGTGGGGGGTGCCCCGAGGCAGGTGGGCCGACATCTGCTGCTTCTTCTGCAGCTCCTTCTTCTCATGCTCCAGCAGGTCCTCGATAAGCAGGGGCAGCTCGCTAGCCACCAGTGAGCTCTCCATCTTGTCCAGGTCATCGGCTGGTGAGTGCCGGGCACTGCCCAGGCCCAGGGCTCCACCATCCAGCTCAAACTTCTCCAGCAAGGGGTTGCTCTGGCTGCCCAACTGCGCAGGGGCCAGCCCACGGCCAGGGCCAGCATAGGGATCCTTCTCCGGCACGGGGACGCCGGTATGGCCACTGTTAGGGAAGTGAGTCAAGCCAAGGCGAGCTGGGCCAGCCCCAGGGCTCAGGAGGGTCTGGCTGGATTTGAGACTCAGGCCCAGTGAGGCAGAGATCTTATCTGTGCCCTGCAGGGCTTCCGACTTGACAGGGACCGGGAGACGCTCAGGGCCACCAGCAGTGAACTGGCAGGGAGAGGTCTTCAGGCAGCCATCCTCCAGCTTGGGCTTGACATCGGCGGGCAGTGAGCCCGTCTTCACCTCCATGCCCTGTGCCTTGAAAGCTGGGTCGGGTGCCAGCGCGGTGCCTGTCAGGCAGGGAGCTGGTCCCAAGCCCACCCCGGGCACCAGCCCTTCCTTGGGCACCTCCCGATCCTCCATGGATAGGGCCGTGTCTTTGCCGTCCCCAGGGTCAGGGAGCTTCAAGCTGGGCGCTGGCAGCTCTGTCTTGAGTTGGGCTTCACGCTCGGCTTTCTCGTTGGCTGACTCTACCAGGCGGAGATGCTCGTTGAAGATGTCCTTCTTGTCACCAGTGTCCAGCTCAGGATCAGTGTAGGCCAGCAGGTCAAACTCATCGCCATTCAGCAGGTCATCGAGGTGGGGGTCTGCTGTCTCCAGGCTGTCCAGGTTATCCAAGTCATCATCCCCTTTAGCCACATCCGGATCCAAGCTGAGGTTGGCCAAATCATCATCATCCTCCAGGTCCTTGTGGGAGCCAAAGTCGTCATCCAAATCAGGCTCCACTGGCACCTCACAGGGCAGACGTCCCCCCTCCAGGCTCAGGTGGCTCTTCCCCAGGGCTGGAGCTGGTGCAGGGTCTGGTGTGGGGCCGTCCTTGGGACCCTCAGGGCGGAGGGCAGAGCCGGAGGACAGTGGGCGCGGGGGGACATGCTGCAGCTCCAGGCCAGGGGCTGACAGCGGTGGGGGGACAGCCGCTTTGGCATGAGGCTGGTGGTGGCTGTTGCTCATCTCTGCTCCCTGCGGGGATGCAGGCGGCAACGGCACCGACATCTTCTGAGGCTGCAGCACCGGGGCAGGGAGTGCCTGCACAGGCACGACAGGTGTGCAGAGGGCCTGGGGGGTACCCTCCTCCCCAGGGAGGAAAAAGCGAGGCCGGGGTGCCTGAGGGGCAAAGGGGGAGCCCACGACCCCGCCCGGTCCCTTCTGCACGTTGTGCCGCAGCTCAATGAAGGGGGCACCCAGGGCAGCAGGTGAGGCGGGCACAGTCTCAGTAGGTGCCGGCAGGCGGGTGCCCAAGCCACCCACAGGGGTGCCGGCAGCCGGTGGGGCGAAGCGGGAGGCGACGGGGAGCCGCAGGGCCGTTGCTGCCTGCTGCTGTTGCTGCTGCCAGAGGTGCTGCTGCTGGGATGGTGCCGGGAATACCCCACGGGGGTAGAAGGCCTGGGGGGGCCCCACTGCCGCCCTGCAACACACCACAGTGTCAGGACTGGCTCAGCACTGCTGTGGCCCCAACACACCATGCACAGCACCCCGGGGATCCCAACCCCCTTGGACCACGCCAGGCGCCCAGCAAAACCACAGCCACCCCGGCCCACCAAGGCGATCCCTGCAAGCAGGACCTGGGGGGTATACACCCTGCCAGAGTGAAGCCCTGCTCATTTCTAACTGGCCATAGTGAGCCTGTCGCCTTGCCACTGGGTGCTCACCTCCCGTTGATGTCCAGGGTGGATGGCGTAGCTGCCGGTGGGGGCCGGGAGAGCCGCTCGTCCTGCGCAAATGCTGCCTGCACCATGACGGAGCCGGGCAGCTTCCCAGCAGCAGCTGCGGTGGCCAGTGTCCCAAGAAGACCCTTGTCCTGGAAGAGAAGGACACAGTGTCACCGCTCCATCCATCCCCAAGCTCCGAGCAGAGCTGCTCCCCTGAGCTTTCCTACCTGCGCTGGCTGGTAGGGAGCCATGCCCCGACTCAGCTCAAAGGCCTGGCTGCTGGCCTCAGGGGCCCAGCCTGCCGGTGAGGAGGTGACGGCCGCTGCCGCACTCTCCTTCTCCTGCCGCAGACTGTTGCGTTGGATCTGCTGGCGGATGAGCAGCTCGCGGAGCCGCTGGCGCTGGGAGGAACTGAGCGTTAGGACCAAGAGCGGAGACACAGGAGCAAGACCAGCTCATCCCAGGACCCAGGGACAAACCATGCGTGCAGACCTCTTTGACTGTGCCCATCTGTGCCCCCCATCCTGGGTGCCCACGCCCCCTCCATGGCTCTGGGGAAGGAACCACAAGCAGAGCCAGGCTCCTCAACCCCACCATCAACTGCAGAGGTCCCAGTTACTCCCTAGCATCCACTCCCAAACCCAGACAGACACACCTTGACCACCAGCAAGCCCTCACCTGCCGCTGCTTCTCCAGCTCCGACTGGCTCATTGTGCCGAGGGCCGCATCCTGGCCACCGGGCAGTTCTGCCAAGTCCCGGTTCAGGGGTGCCGAGAGTCCCACAGTCGTCTCTTCCCTCTTGTCAGCCGGTGGCCCCAGCGTGGCTCGGGGCAGGAAGGCAACAGAGGCATCCTGCTGCTGTGGGGTGGCTGATGGCTGCTGTGGCAGCACTGAGGGGGGCCGGAGGGGCGAGAGGCTGTAGGTCTCAGCAGCTGCAGCACCTGGTCCCAGAGGGCTGCCGGCTTGGTGGAAGCCGGGGGATGAGGCATAGGCTGAGCTCTGGGGCTTACCAGGGACGTAATGGCTGTTGATCCCATGGGGCTGGTGGGATGGGGAACCCTTGAGCGGCTCAGAGACGGCTGGGGGAAAGGTGAAGCGTATGGGGGGCTGGCTGCCTGGGAAGACGCTGGCGCCGGGGGAACGGGCGAAGGGGGGTTGCTGCCCAGCTGGCGCCTTGGCATGGG
>VYZV01011626.1:220-26245 GCA_013401275.1 Pandion haliaetus
CACAGGGTTCTCCATCAAACTCTCTGTCAATAGCTGCATCAGTCTCTCCCATAGTACTTCTTTTTGCTTTCTTGGCAATTCTTGAAGTAGTTCATTCAAGTCGAAAGGATCAAATGTCTTTTTCTGTGAATGGTCAGAAGATACCACACAATTCTAAAGCAGTGGTGTGGCTTATGTTTCATCATCATATTTCCTAAAATTAACACTTTTTTTACATCAAGGATTATTTCCATTCCTCTGCAGTTAGAGATAAAATACCTTCTAGAAGTATTTCTTTAAAAAAAAGCATGAAAAAATCCTGCTGCTTTATCATGAAAGAAGAGTTCTTCTTTTAAGGCTAAAGTCTTTAGCCCTTGATAGCAACACTACTGAACATAAATCACATACCCGTAACATCAACTTGTCTCTTGTGTTCTAAATACTTCATTCCCAAGGGAGACAATTCCATACCCTTAGTTAAGAAATTCACAACTGCACAGAATTAAAGTCCCTGGTCATATCTTTGCTATCTTAAATATAGATTGATGATGGCTGTTGAAAGAAAATCCTTATGCAAGTACTAGACGTGTAACAGCTGTAGAGACAGCACTACAGATTTTGGAGTACAATGTGCATAGAACAGTGCTCTGTATACCGCATCAAACCTAGCTCCTGCACACTTTAACCCCTTACTTCCCTCTTAAGCTCTACTGAATGGGAAGCCACTGTTAGTCTCTATAAGAGACTTCACTAAGAGACTGATCTGAACTATTTCCTCAGAAGGACCTTGCTAGAAGAATTTACCTCAGAGACACGAAGAGCCTGTTAGCATCAAAGAAGGGTAGACAACCTGCTAGGAAAGGGAATATGCAGAGAAAAGATGAGAAGATAAAACAGACACAGCCAAGAGGAAGTAGAAGTAATTCTGGGGATTGATTTGCAATACTGAAGTGAAGGTTTACCAGATCAGAAACACTTCAGAGGAAAGAGGAAGACTGTACATGATCTTGAAATAAAAATATTTTTAGTTTGCAGATACACTAAAAAACAGGAATCAAAAAGATAAAAAAAGTTGAAGGGAAAAAGAAAAATAGAAAATAATGAAAGAAGTAGCAGTAAGTATTATAAGGTTCCCAGAAGGGTATAAAAAGAAAGATCCTGTTACATATTTATAACAGAATTTCTATTCTATTCTACAGCTGGAAACAAATACAGTAAAGCAAAGGCCACACAGGGAGTTCTGCAGCCCTCTACTTCAAACAAACCCAAAAGACAGGATATTAAGATTGTACTGCTTTGAACAAAAAGAATGCATTCATAAGACTAGAGCTTTCTGATCTTTCTTTGGGATGATACGAGATAGAATTACTCTAAACCCTATGAGGGAAAAGGATGTCATTGAATGATCGTCATATCCGTGATTCCTATTTTCATGTCCAAGAAATAATGTATTTTCTTGAATTGGACAGGATTTAGTGGAAAAATTTAACAGCATCTGATAAAGTGAAGGTTTCAAAAGGAAATGAATAAAATAACTCAGGTCTCTTAGACAATCAAAAAGTAATCTGGATATTCATGTTCCCTTATGTTGTGAAGGCATGAAGACAGTTTTAATCAATATACTCATTATAGCTGGTGACATACAGTTTCCAGAGACATTGGTAACAGCTGAAAACTGTTACAAGACAACCCTTATGAATTGTTGGTGAAAAATAAAAGGCTGAAAAACCAATTTTTAACCCAAATAGACCAAGATATGTTAAGATAGATTACTGGATGAAGACGGCAGAAACAACATGACCAAATTAATCAAAAAGGAAATGCTGCAAGTACCATACGTTATCCTAAATAGAACAGTACCTTGTTAATATGTTTAGATTTGGGGAAAAAATGGGGAGGAGACTTCAAGCAAAGGCAATCTGGTAATAAAGTTGTCACCTGTAATTACATATAGGACTGCAAACAATAAAAATAGCAAATTTCTCGGAAAAAGTGATTCAGTTATATTTGGGAGACAAACATTTCTAAGCTTATTGCATAGAACACGATGCCTATCATAGAAACCATAGGTTTACTATATTTGCTACATTAGTAACTTAGTTTGTGCCTCTGTGGACATAGAGGTCAACTGATCCACTTACTTTATCCTGATCCAGGTAATATTAGGAAAATACTGATTAGAAAGCTTAGAAACTAACCTGACAATACCATTTATTAAGGCTAGCAAAAGATGTTTAGGAGAAATCATGTATATCTTAATACCAGACAGATCGAAGCTTAGTGGAAAACACCACAATGCAAATTATTATTTCTGACTACACAAAATGTGAGAATGAACTTTTAATTAGTATATTTCAGTGGATTTGTTTTGTTGTTCCTCCCGCTTCTCTCCACACCGCATTTAGAGAGAGCAATCTATCCCATCTCTAAAACATTCAGTGATAAAAAGAACTACCAAGTACAATTACACACCAACTAAAGACTAAGTGAACAGCCTAAACTATCAAATGAACGAACAAATACTAGTGAAACATGCCTCTGATATGTTTGTATAATAGGTCATAATCATCACACAGCAATGAACTCTTTCATAGATTGAAAATTAAAAAAAACTTCATTAACATCAAATGAGTACTTTTTTTTTAAGTATTACCACAGTACTAATGATTTATTTAAAAAAAAAAAGTAAACTCTATATGCAACAGCCAAATGTTAAAAAGTTAGTTGCATCATAAATAACAATTTCAGATTCTACAACTTTTTCAGCTACGTTCCCTTACGTGCCATTTGAACTTATTTTCTACAGCAATATTGTAGCATATCTGCAGGTACCAGAGAAATAGTTTCTGTCCCTACGTCGCAAAATTTCTGCACTAATAACAGACCTACGATTTTATTAGTCATGCACGTGTATCATGGCTTACTTACAGGATTTTGAGTATAACGCAAGAAGTCTTCAACTGACTCTTTAGACACAGCTTGTAAAAATGCTTCACGTTTCATTATGATCTTGTTTTTTCTTGCCTTTATAAACAAAGCAAAATGTTAGAGAAAGTACTGTATCTCAAAATAAGACCATTTTTGGTCTCAGTGAAAAATGTATGAACTTACATTCTTCATATACATAGTTATAAATAAAAGCTGTTTTCCTCTCCAAAATACTTGACAGATACCTGAATCAGCGTTTACATTTGTAACACCACTAGACCACACTATTTGCACAATTTCCGTTTAAGTCTTAAAGTCTTCAAACAGAAGAACTTTTTAACGGATACTTTGATTTTTAAAAAGAACAGCGTATCCAGCATATGCACCCTATTTAGCTAGCCGTCATTCCCGACGACAGCATTTACTTGTATGAAAAGTACTGATGGGCAGCAAAATATTTTCTCCATTTCTCTCCTGTCAAGTGAAGACTACGGCAAACGGCCAAGGCCGCTTTTCCCACACCAAGAGCGCAATTTACGCACCTAAGCATTCCTTCCACCGCAGGCGATTCCTGACGTGCTTGTCCCACCTCTACCAGCCGGGGGAACGCCTGACGCAGCCTTTGCTGTGTGTGAAGCCGTAAGACAGAACGGGGCGGGTGCCGACCCAGGGCACTGACCCGCATCAACCGGGGCTGGTCGCTTGCCGGGCTATGGCCCGGTGTACGGCACGGCCCCGCCAGCCGCCCTACGCTCCCGGTAGAAGAGGAAGCCGGAAGACAGACGAGCCGCTTACCTAGCGCTCCCTCAGAAAGAAATCCTCGTAGATGTACGGGTTACGGTTCCAGTAACGAGGAGCTGCCTGCGCGGGAGGGTAACGGAGACGGCGACCGCTCGGACTGACAGGCCGGAGAAGAGCCTGCGCCTCTCGGTAGCGCTGCCCACGGAACGAGCCCGGCCATACGAGCGCCCCGCTGCCGGAAGAGGCACCAGCCCCGGGTGCCGCTCAAGGAGGGGACGGGGCCGCGCCCCCCCCCCGGCTCCTCTCGCTCGCTCACGGCCCGCGAAGGCGAGGCCGAGGCCTTAAGCCCTGCCGGCGCGCGCGCTGCCGGCGCTTTCGAATTCTCCCGCGGCAGCCGTTGAGCGAGCGAGCGAGTGAGCGAGCGCGCGCCGCGGCAACTCCTGTCTCGCGAGAACTGGGCTCCTGTCTTCTCCCCCCCACCACCNNNNCCCGCCCCGCGCGCGCGGCCGCGGCCGTTAGGCGGCGGGGCCTGGCAGTCCGCGGGCGGCGGGTCGGTGCAGCCGGGGACGTGGGGTTCCGTCCTCCACCCCCGACGGGGCACGGTGTTCAAAATCCGCCTTTTTGCCTTTTTTTGCGCTTGCCTGTGTGGGGCGCTGTGGTGATGCGAAGGGTTGTTTTCAGTCAGGTGCCGCCGGTCGGCCGGGGTGATTTCTGGTTCCTCGCTGCTGTCCCCAGCCGCCGGGTCGCCCTTTATGGAGGAGGGGGCTGAAGAACACCCTGCTGCCGCTGCCAGGACTGCAGAAGGCCCACAGGAGCTGGGATAGAGGAGACGCGCTAGGTAGTATCTCCCTGGAGAGGGCTGGCCCAGAACGGGTCCAGGCCTCAGTAAGGAGTGCAGCGCAGGCTGTGCTGCTCGGCTTTAAATTTGGCTACACGGAAATGCTGCTCTACTGCGTGCGCGTCTTTCCCTGGAGGAGCATCCGATCAATTACCCAGAGGTGGCTGTCAGGGAGTAAATCTACATACCAGTTTACCGTTACCTTCCTGTAGCTCTCTTAAGTCTCCATGCCTTCAAGTGGGGATAAGACTTGTTATTTAAATTCATGTATAGGCTTAAGAAAGAGTACACCTTCTTCCATGGATCTTGGGTAACGTGGACATGCTATTCTTACAAAAACATTTCTGCTAGCTCACAAAGCCCGCATCATCTGGTTACACTGGTGACTTTTTTCTCCAAGAATGTTTTTCTTGCTAGTGTTGACAGCTACACATTTAATCTTACGTTATGGTGAACAGTACATCTATTACACACTCTTCATCCAAAGCGATGAAGAGCTAAGCAGGCTACTCACCAGAATTTATAGGAAACTATGTAGGCCAGATTATATTTACACTTTGATAATGAAGGATTTTTTTAATGTATCAGGAAATGGTGCTTTCTGTTTTTTCTCAAACTTAATTTGCAGTGTTCAGAGATAGTTGGACTCAGTTCCTTGAATTAAGCATAATCAGCTTTCAAATTCTTCTTCTAATATTCGCCGTTCCATTTGTTTGAGCTCTCCTGCAAACGGAGAACAGTCAATGTCTGTTAAGGGCTTAATTTATATCTTTCAGTTTTGCATTTGCAGTAGCATAGTATTTCTCAGTGTTGTTGGCTGTTCAGAAGAGGTAGGTGCTGACTGAAAATAGTTTACTTTCAGTCTGTTACAGCAGCACAGCATACGCTGCTTTACTATGCAAACAAACAGAAATGCAACAATAATTTCCATAAAAGTTCTCACATCTGACTGGACTTTTCTGGATTGTAATTTTTAAAAGCATGATGTAATTCAGATTTTAGTTAATGTTATATGTAAAAATTCACTACTTCTAAAAGTAGTATTTATGTCTTCTGCTAATATTTTAATTTTTAGAATAGAATCTTCTTTAACCAACCTACCTCTCAGTATCAGTTTATATTCAAAATTAAGACTTGTCACATATTCTGCCATATATATTTGACTTACAGACTTTTCCTGGTTTATTTTTTAAAGTTTTTGAGTAAACTATTTACCTGGTTTTTATAGTTTGAAGACTGCAGGATAAAAAATAGTTTATTGTAAGCTTATCCCATATAAATAATACTATTCTGTATTGCTTAAAAAATGTAGGTAACAGATGACTGCTGTTACTGAAAAACTGCTTCAATTCCTGAATCATCAACTGAGTCCACATAAAACTTCTGAAATACACTTGTTTAAAAATCCAGTTGTGCCACACAGAAAGTGCTGTAGGCACTGTAGGAGAATGGTTTACATTATTTACAAGCTGTAATAGAAATGGTCATGTACCCAAGGCAGGGACAATATGGCAGAAGGAGTTAGCAGCCAAAACCTCATCTTTTTAAGCAACGTAACTGCGCACCAGCAGTTCAGTGCCACTCCTTGTCTCCACCCGAACCAAACACCCCCACACCTTCTCACATCATATTTCCATCTAGACAAAGGCCTGTCTCCTTTTAAGTGTGAAAAAGCCAATCCAGCAAATTACGAGCACCTATCTACCAGCAACCACAGAGAAAGGTCCCAGGAGAGACAGATCCCTGGACAATCACTTGAAATAGTATCTGTCCTCCAACCCTAAACCACACACTGTGACAGCTGGCAGGCATTGACTTCCAGAAGTAGACTACCAAAAGAATGGAGCATTTTTCTGCTCTACAGTAAAGAAGGATCAAGAATTAGGGTTGTTTCAGATCCTATGGACTTGACGTCTTTCTTAAGTTAGGTATTCAGCCAAGTGTGAGAAGGCTGTGAAACAGTTTGCTTGAAATAAGTTGCATGAGGAAGCATCATACTTGTAGAAGAGTAAAAGCAAAAAAGTATGAAACCTGACATTTATACATTGTGCTAATGTCTATCCTTTCTGCGTATGTTAAAAATCTTTGCCATTTTAGATCCAAACTGATGGGTTTATTTATCGTGTCTCACGTGGACTGAATATGTCATTAATACCCTGATTAGTCTTTTAATTAGATGCTACATTAGTCACCTGGTTACTGTTTATTTAGTCAGGCACATATTCATTTAGCAAATGAACTAAAACATATTTTAGCTTATCATTTGTGTTGCATAGCAACCACAGAATGATTTTTTCATAGTATTGAAACTAGAAGTTGACACAGATAACAACAGACTGAGTAACACCAAATGATTCATTTTAAAGGACCACATAGAGAAACCAGAGAGGCAGAATAGCTTTTTGCAGTTTTTTTTCAAGAATTGTGCATGGACTGCAAGCTAAAAACAAAGCTACAACTCTATTTTCAGTTTCTCTAATGTTCTCCCTTTCAAGAGTACCAAATTATATGCCTCTTTTTGACATATCTGTTCAAAATAATCTATACCCTGTGATAATAATCTTATATTTATTATCATTTTCCTGTCAAGTCAAGTTAAGGCAAAAATGAAAAATGGGCCTTCCACACAGGGTTGCTGAGCAACAGCAAATCAAAGATTTGCTTTTGTGCTACCGCTTCTTTAGTCTTTATTCTTGTTGGTGGCCTGTATAAGAGATCTCAATTACAAGTGTCTCTCACAAGAACATTGTCATGTGGACTATAGCAAATATTTTGTTTTAACCTATATGACTTGTAAATACTTATAAAAAATTAAACAAGTAATTCCCTGAACATCAGATGCTTTCTCGGCACATTTTTTTCATATTTACAATGTTATTTTCTAGACAATAGTTTCTGATGAGATTATTGTACACAGTATCCACTAACAGGTCAGAATTGTTACTCGTATTTCTTTTCATCTCTATGTGTAGTAAAAATTTTCTATAGTTAATACAGTATCCACAAAATCTGCTCATCCTCTGAGGCAGGCTGTTAATAATCTACATGCATTCATTTCCCTTGATTTTTTTTTTTATCTTCACATACTTTGATAAATAATCCGAACAGCATGGGAGAGAGATGAAGTTTCACACTATTCCACGTCTCCAGATCTCCCCTTGCCTGAAGGTAATACTGCCAATCACGCCATCCTTTATTCAGAGGCAACTGTCAGTTCTCAATGGTGGTGTGATTAGACCGTGAAACTGCTTATTTCCCTTAAATTATTAATATTAAACACGAAACAATTTTAGAGTTTAAGAGATTAAGTAGAAAAAGCCCCATTCACTACAAGAGAAAAAAAATTATCCTTGTTAACTGGAACAAAAAGAAAGAAATAAAATGCGCAGAGGGAATGCAAAAAAGCCCCTCCCTTGCGCGGCTGTGGGTGCTACAAAAGTACTGAACTGCCACCCCGTGGGAGTTCGCCGGTACTGCCGGGTGTCTCACAGGTTCTTCACACCACGGTGAACTTAAGGTGTGAAAACAGTACAACTTTATTTATTTTGCTTTATTATTATGCTTTATTAGATTTATTATTATTTGCTCTATTATTATGATCTTACTGTTACCCCTCTTTCCTTACAGGCCGTGCTATAAATCACAGTAATTTTACTCTGCTCACTGTGAGTACCATGAAAATTGAAAGATTTCTGAAATGCTATAAAATGCTCATGAAAAGAAATTACAGTAACAACATTTGCATAGCTAAATCCATCCCGCTGTAAATAAAAGGTGTGTCACTTCTCATGATAACTACAGCAAACATTTTCTAGTATAAAGTCACTGACGTCTTTCAGAATATCACATACCAATGAGTAAATTTAAAATACTGGTTTGTCAGTTAATTTGTTTCAGATGTAAAACACTCCGGTTACATCTACCATGTCTAGATTACTTTAACCCCATTAAATTTAACATTCTAAATTATTAGAGATTTACAGCTCTTGTAAGTGTTCTGTCTCCTTTCAGCTCTCATTCTATTTTAGTCTTTATGGATAAAGAGAAGAAGTGTTTCTAAAGTACAAAAATACTATTACTAATTTTACAAGTGCTCTTAGAGGTTTCATTGTGATAGACATGCATCATCTAGAAATGACACCACCTCTGTGCCATCTGTCTAGTATGAAACATGAAAATACTGTATAAATATCAGAATGGACATGATTTGCTCATCCATATTAGTTTTTATATATGTATGTGTGTATATATATATATATGTGTGTGAATGTACATGCGTACACAAACACATGACAAACTACTTCACGTTGCTTGGAGAATATATCAGCAACGTTGGCTTTGTCATGGCTCAGACATGGGTGTTTGGCACGTTCCTGATCCGGACCAGGAATCTAACCAAAGCCCATCGTGCTTTTCTTAAAGGCTGCACGTCCAGCTTCCCTCATGCAAAGCTAACAAATGGGAACCGAGCGAGCACACTACTTGCTCCATGCAGTATCAGGCTGGGGGGGATATGTTTGGAGTCAGGCACTTGACCGTGCTCACACACTCAGAGCAGTTCAGGCATACCTGTCAATTATTCCTGTTGCGTGCATCCAACAGTTTTAGTATCGCAAGACCTTGTGACAATGTGATTTGGCAAATATTTTCCCATCATGTCCTTAAACAAAGGAAAATTGTTTCGTAAGGTTTTGGGTTCAGCAGAATTTGATCTTTGCCCTTTCCCCCTCCCTGTGTTTATTGTACTGCTCCATGATGTATTTTGTTGTTGTTAGATATCCTGAGTTTCTAGCCTCAAACTTGAACCAACAGTAGAAATAAATACTTAAAGCATGATGATGTTTTGAATGTGCTGGTCAAGGCCCGTTTCCATGTCTTAAACTGTAATTTCATTTCTGCCTGCCTCCGATTAATGTCAAGTTTTTGCACTTAATCTTATTTCAGTTGTGTCAGCAACTCGAGGGAGTTCTATAATCAAGTCTAATTGTCTAGGCCAGGTATCTAAGGCACGAAACACCTATGCCAAATTGCTGACAGAGGCATGCTACTTTTATGGTAAACTTAATCTTCCAGGAGAAGTTTCATGTTTCCTGAAAACATGGACCAGTCGTTTTATTTCCCAGTGCCTTATGACTAAGCGCTTTTACAAAAACGTTCTGGCAAATCAAATCCAGATATTAACAACCCCCATTATGAAACTTAATTCTTTTAGTATCACCTGTGTCTCCGAACAAAGGGGGAGAGCAGAGTGCAGTGGGGACCATGCCTGTTTTCACTGCTTTTAAGCTAGGATGACTTCAGGCTCCACCCTCAAAGATGCCTAGGATCCAGACCACTTCATTATTGTCCAAGAACCGAAATGCACAGGCAGCAGAAAAGGCTTTTCAGAATAGAGTCTGCACTACCATCTAGTGGAACATAATGGTGTCTTCAGAAAACAAAAATTGTGCAATAGTGAGTACAAATCCAAAAACTTTGAAGTCTCATTGTGAAAGACAAGATAGGCAAAACTAAAATACTTTACACATTTTTTAAATCAAGCATTTTTACATTTCCAATAATCTGAACTTGAAAAAGCATATAAAAAAATATGACCTATAACAAAGTTGCCTAAAACTCTTAAGATTTACACATCTTTTCGGAAAGCTCATCTTAGTATTTTAAACCTTCAATTCCAACTTATTTTACGTGCAGATTAATGATTTACCAAATAAACCACAAAGAACCAGCATTTCTACAAATACCATTCTACCAGTCATGAACAGCCATTTCCATTAACTCATTTCCATTACCTTTCACTTCATTTCCATCACCTGTATGAATGACAGGCCTGGAGACAATCCAAATTCTTCATTTGGATGCTGTTGTCACAGTTCATCAAATTTATCCAGCTGGGCTCTGAGCTGAAAGTTACAACAGAGCACCTGTTCAGTGGCTATCATGTTTACTTTAGCTCAGAGAACATTTGGTGATTCATGCAAAACAAGATAAACGTTCCTATAAACTCTAGGTTGAAAACATTGCAACACTGGAAGTCTATTTGAAGTTACTGAGAGCACCAAAAAAACATGCAAAATACTACAGATTTCAGCCTATCAGCTGAATTATTTCTCCCATGTTGAAGTCTGCACAGAACTGTCTTGCAGGATATTCTTTACTAAATTATTAACGTTTGTGAAATGCTTGGTAAGCTCCATTTGACAGTCTCTGAGAGTTTGTAGAATAACTCCTTAGCTTGCAAAACCACCTGGAACAAAAAACCTTATTTGAAATTTCACACTGGAAACAACCACCATTAAATGTGTGCACCATTTTTTTTGGTTTTTTTTAAGGAATCTCATCCCAGTTATCCAGTAAAATTAATGACCTTCATTCGGTACCTACAGACAATTATCACTTTGCTAGCATTATCTATGTTGCAACTCAAGTTCTATGCATAGATTAATGATTTTTAATTACTACACAATTTTTGGATTGTGACTTAAAGCTTGCAATTTCCTGCTACGTGCCTCCTTTTTTTGCCCAGCCAGACTTGCTACATGTGCATCTCGGAGAGCTTGGGGTCAGACAGCAGAATGGCCCAGAAGACCTACTGCACAGACCCAAGAGTGCACAGGAGCTCCAGTACATTTACCAATCTTTAACATATAAAAAAATATACTTTAGAATCATAATTCAGTTTGGAAGGGACCTCAGCGGGTCACCTAGTTCAACCTCCTGCTGAAACAAACTACTTTGCTTAGATAATAAATAAAATTGATCATCCGTTACACAACAGATTCTTACCACGCACCTGATGACTGAAATCACAGGACAGCCGGCTGCTGGGATGTCACAACTTTCTTCTGTACATCATTTCGTGCACTGAGGCTGAGGTGCTACACACCCAGCTCCGAGTGTAGTTGGATTATCAAGTCCTGGCAGGAATGGACCCCCCTGTCCCCAAGCCAAGAACCACCCCTACCACGGCATGGGTGTGAAAGGTTGGATCTTGCCTAGCTTTGTCTATCCCTGAACCTGTTTCTATATGGATCTTAAAGGGAAGAATGATCACTATTAGCCCTTAATTCCTTTGCAGTAAAGTTTACGGCTACTGAGGACTCAAAGAAACGGGAAGACAGGTTGGCTTCACTTTGGTAGCACCTGAGGAAACAGACATGCGGTAGTCTGCTCAAATTGGATTCCACTGTAGGTGACTGGCCAGCAATATTTCCTGTATCACCTCTGTAACATGAGTACAGATTAGAACTTTCCTCCCAGAGCTGCCATCTAATCCTGCAGATAAATTCACTGCATAACTCTGAAAGGAACACAAGTGGATTTTTTACTTTAGCTGCTTTGCATTTTTCAAATAATGTATTTCGGAAGGTAGCTGAGAATACTGCTGAGAGCCTGACAGCCTTACAAATCAGCAGGAAAGCATACAATAATAAAGTTAGACACTTTGTTAAGATGTATAAAAAAAACATTTGTGATTAAATAGCTTGACTCCTTCAGCAGCCAGCTACTGCCACAAATAGGTCTGGGACTGTCTGAAGTTTGGGTTCTTTCTACCAGGTATCAAAGGTACCATCCAACATTCAGAGTTTTTTTGGGGAGAATATAAATAATTAAATTGATTAAAACAGAAGCCCCATCGGAAACTGATTTTATATTCAGCTCTTAGCTGAGAAAATACCTAAAATAACCACATTGGTAACTGTATTGGCAAACACTGCTCTTAGATGGAGACTGGATGAACTGAATGATGGTCCAAAACAGTTTAAACAGTACAGCAAGCAGGAAGAAAAGATCTAGGCTTGGCTGAGCCCATCAAAGTAATACCACATCTGTCTGGAAGAGTGTCTTGCACAATTATTTCTGCTCTCTTAACAAGATCTTGTGAATACAACGGCAGCGGTCTTTTGCAGGCACTGAGCCAGTTACTGCCTGTCGTGCGGGACTGAATGGACGGTTTGATTTTGATCCAAGTCTGGAAAACGCAGACACCTGATCAGTACTGGCACTGCCAGGAAGTGTGCCATCCAGAAACACCTTGCCATGAGGGAGTTATGAAGATGGGCATGCTTTTACTTGGCTTTAGCTGCCTTCCCATTGATGAGCAGAAGCCCTTTATTCTGCTAAAAAAGGAAGATATCTCCCCTAGGAAAAAAAAAATCCCCAAACTTAACATAATCTTGTAGTTAGTATCGATAAAGATTATCCAGTGGGGTCCCTTCTAAATGCAGTAGTGACTGGGTGATGAACTTGTGCAGCTTTTATTTATGGCTGATGAAAACTGACTACTAGGAATTCAGACAAGTTGTAGTTGTTCAAGGGAAGAGGCATCATAATTAATTATATATTATAATTAATTACAAGCTAATGTTTAATGCAAATAGCATAATTTCTATGTCTGTTTTTCTTTAATAGATAGAGGATCCAATGCCTCTTTTCTTATTTATGCAGTATGTAGCTGCATTTTGTATCTATCTGCCTTACCAAGCAGGTGGAAGGACAGGAAAGAATGCCACATGTAGAAATCTGCTGTTTCTAAATCTAAGGCAATTACATGCGGTTCTAGGTCCTTTTGAAAACATAATTAATAACAATTGATTAGTAAGTACTAGAATCATGACAATTTGTTCAGCTGATCATTTTAAGAGAAAAAATTTTAGACACTTAAGTTGAACAAAGGACCTGCTAATCCTTATGGATGAATCTGTTCCAGACCAACAAGCATGGAATTCCCCAGCGAAGTATCCTGTACTTCTCACTCCACTTTCTCTCATGTGGAACCCAAGAATCTGCCTACATATTTTACAGCAAGGCTACCTAGGTTAGAGTAGTCAGCATACATGACTATTTTAAAAATTCACCTCATTGTATTACCAATTAGGACAGGGATATGCAAAAAAGACGAAAAGGGAGTGTGTGTGTAGAGGGAAGCAACACACTGACTTCCATATGAACCATTTATTGAATAAATACATGCATCATAATGTAGAATTACATGAGCAAAAAAGGCAATCTGTACAAAAATGATTACCCTTTGTTCTCATTTCAACTCTCATCATTTGCTGCAGCTCTGATAAAGGATTCAAGACAAAAAATTAAAACTTTTAATCCAAATCCAAGCGATATGCATGCTGATTTGAGTTCGGGTTATGCCACTGCTATCATTAAGAAAGCTGTTTTTTGTCAGTGAAGCAGAGTAATTCTAAAAACAGTTTCAATAGTAGAGAACATGTGTTGGTACATACAGGTAACACCATTTCTTAAACATCTTCATATGTTCATATTTTAAGGCACAGGGTAAACAAGAACTACATGAAAAGCGATCAGTTGATATTGAATACACTGACTTGATAATGAGGTGCAATTTGCCCAGAGGAAAAATAATGTTTGTCCTTCCATATAAACAGAAAAATCAGAATTTGTTAACTATGATACAGAGGTTTGTTTCCACTATCAAAAGAGTCAATCTCATCTAGGCAGTCATACTCTCATCCAAATTCACTCAGGAGAACTTTTCTAAAGAGTTTGGCATCCAGGACTGATTACAGTCAATGGGAATTACTGCTGCTGAATTACAATGACAATTCAATCTCTTCATTTTAGATTCCTAAATAGGAACTGGGCTCTCTTAAGAACCTATCCCTAATTTTAGGTTGCGAGACATTTTGGAAACCTGTCCTATATACTTCATTCAGTTACTCACTTTGTGCTATCATCTCACATTTACCTAAACACACCATTATTTTCCCCCTCAAGACTTTAGAAGACAGAATGTGCACTTTTTTTTGTTTAAGTGCAGAGTCTTCTAACATCTGTTCCCAGACTTCGCTTAAGACTTGAAGCACCGAACCAGTTTAACAGCCCATTTGTTGGCTATGGATCAAACTCTGGGGAGTCACTAGCCAAGAGGTGCAGCAAAAGTCCTTCCACCCTGGGCTGAACCAAGGCAAAAGACAATTACATTGAACTGCTGCTCTTAAACCTCCTTTACTTAGATCAGATTTTGCTTTCTGCATTTTCATTGCATTACCAATAACACTCTGTCTTTCCATTCTTAACATTTTAATGGAGACTTAGCAAAGAAAATACATACTTCATAATATATTACATTTTATATGAACAGATGAGTGTATATATAGAGAGATACTCATACATTCCAATATAGAGTGAAGCCTTCAAATGGAAATGTTTTCTTACAAAGAACCTCTCTCTATTGCCCAGTCCGTCAGAAAGTAACAGCAGCAATAGTTACAGTGTAAGCTTGTTTGCTGAAATTGTCTTGTATAAAATGTGGCAATAAGAAGGCCATCACTGTATAGAGGTTTATGTGTGCGTGTCACACACATCCGTGTCAAATGTTCATGTTAAACTGAATTTAGACAAACTGAAATTAGTCAATTCTTAAACTTGGAAAAGACAAAAAGCTGCATCTATGGTAGGCACTTTGGTACATCTAGTAATGTAGGCATATTCTACATCCAGAATTAAGGTTCTGTCAGTAATCTTACAATAAAGCTAATTTCAGGAGTTTATATTCTGCTTTAAAATTCTTTCTTGGCTGAGAGATCATTCTAGAATCTTAGCTAAGTAATATACTTTTTCTGTCTAACTGCATATGTATCCAAGAATGAGGGCGTTGGCTCTGAAAGAGCTAAACTGTTCTCTTGGATTCTTAATGCACATTTTTATAACAGTCTGAGAAAACTTACCAGAAAAAGAAAAATCAGTTCTGAATACAAAAAAAACTTCCCATAATTCATAAAATCAGAGTTATAAGCTCAGCTGTTTAGGCTGATACTCTCCCTTCAACTCTCAACTGTCTACTTTTATCAGTTTGTGCTAATTGTATCACTGCTATAGTCTTGCAGCAGACTACAGCAACGCTTCAGTAGAATGCCATTATTTCTCAAGAAACCTGTGTGGACCACTGAAGTGCAGTTTTTTCATGCACCAAACACACTAAGTAGCAATGAAGAAACTGTAAAGACAAGGCAGTTTCAACTCGGTTTCACACTTTCTTACCTATTGGTGTTCCATTTTAGTATTACAGAAGGTATAGCACAATACACTATTTAGCACAGTATTGTATAATAAAAATAACGTCTTGTACATATGCCCACTATAAGAATTTACATTGCAAGCTGATTTGTATACCTTATAAATCAGTGGAACATGGCAGTAAGGACAGTTCTAAGTGGTTAGAGATTTTGTTTACAATAGAGAAAAATCCATGTCCTCATACCTTCAAAAGGTCACATGCTAGTACTATAGATTATAGGAATAAATAACAAAATCCAAGTGAACCTGTATAATAAAACTGTACTGTTTGTTATGTTTACTCCATTAAATGAAAACTCAGATTTAGAAACTGTGATTCATGGACCTCATCCTCTATTTATACAGTATTTATAGAACTCTCTTTTTTATTTATAATATTCTATAGCTGATTTTCCAATAATACATTTATATATAAATATTAAAATGTTAATGTTTTGTACATTTTAAGCTAGCCACACTGGGCCAGAAACACAATAAAGTAAAAATGTTTTTCTGCAGTTTGTTTTGGAAGAATATCACAAAATGATTAAGACCATTGTGCTGGAAAGACAAAAGAGATTAATCTGAAGAAATTAACATGCATTTAGAAGAAAATATCTATACCCTTTATCTAATTTTCATCTGAATTCAAACCAGCATGAAAGAATTATAAAAAAATAGTATATATTTACATGGTACAGTATACCTTGGTGAGATATAAAACAAGGCAGGAAAACAGCGGAACATAATATTTTCACTTTCTAATAGGTACAGCCATCATAAAGATCAATTTAAACACAAAAGGTTACCTTACTGTACTATTGCACATTACAGTAACACTTAAAATTGTTTAGCAATTAAAATAAAAAGTTTAACAATGAGAAAGGCTATGTCTACATAAAATGACCAAGTGTTATAAAATTATTGTGGATGTGTCTAAGAACTAAATCAGTAAAGCTATAAAAATAATATTGGTACATCTGTGAGAACAATGCTTTAAAAATATATAAAGGTTGGCAAAATTATGTGTGGGGAATTCCCAATATCCATGGGCCTAACTTGCACCATGTGGCCTTGTACCATCTTCTGTTAAATCATACCTGAAAATAAAAAAAACAAAGGATTTTTTTTTTACGTTTAGCATGTGTTGTTAAAACTATTACTAACGCACTAGTTATTAGTATGTAATATTATTATTAATAAAGGAAATACTATGCTTACCACTGGGTCCAGCCTTTAGCAAGTTCTTCAGATGCCAGAGGTATTAATAACTGTGGAAAGTTAAATTACCAATCAATGCATTATGTGTGCCTTTCATTCTATGTCTTTTAAAGATCAAATCTGACAATCCCGTAAACTACAGTATAAGTAATGCCATTAATAAACAACGTATTTTACATCCTTGTCATCATAACTATCTGCCCAACTTATAGTAATGTTTCAGGTTGCTAGTTTTGACCTAAAAACCTACACCCTTTAGTGATATGGTTGCAGAACACCTCGCAGACTTAAATCCTGAATATGGCCTATCCTGGCAATGGCAATCAGCTGATGTGTTTATGATAACAGCCCTCCTGGTAAACAGGAAAATCAAGAACACCATTCACCATGAACTGACCATGATTCTGGTATCTCTCATCCTCTTTACAGAGCTCAAATATGGCAATTTGCAAGGGTGTAGTAATTTACCATTCCTTTTTGCGTGCTCCAAATCACATGTGTAGGAAATAGTGTGATTTAAAGAGAGCCTATAGAACAGTGAAGTTGTAAACACAATAGCTGGTTTTGGCATTGGGAACGTCTCCAGCGGCAGTTCATTCTCACAGATTTTACAATCTGGAATTTTAATTACTAAACATACATTTGTTCTGTGTGTTTCTTGAAGTACTCTTGCTTGTCTTTCCAGTTTTGTCTGAACATTTTCTGAGATACCACCTGTTTTCTACTGGTTGTTTTCTTTCTCTGACTGTATGACGAATAAGTCTGATGTGCAGGTTTCTTTTGTTACTGCAAGCCTCAGAACTTACCATTCTCTAGAAGAGATTACTGCCACATCTTTTGATGTCTGCCTGTGTGGTTTGTTCCACCCCTTACTGAAGCCTGACATCTAAGCCATCTATAATTTTAAAAGCTTTGTACCTCAATCAGGTGCTTCAGGCAACACTAACAAGCTCATATCACAAGAAGATTTTAGTGTTGTATAACAACATGCTGTATTAACAGAATTTGCTTGTCATCAACTTACTTTGCCAAGCAGCCCTTTATCTTTGGACAAGAAACCACCGCTGTTCTTCACTGCTACGTCTAGTGTTCTTCTCTGTACTTCCGGCAGGGAAACACTGAAATCAAATCTGACAGGCAAAGTGATGCTTTAGAAAAAATTTTGTACCTGACATGCAAGTTGAGTTCCTACAGCTAAACAATTCAAATCATAACCAAACCATCCCCCTCCCCAAACAAAAAATAAGGTCTGAGGTAAACGAAGAAAAAAATTCCTAATGTTTTGCCTAAAATTCTTCTTCAGTACTATGATCAATATCAACACCAAATGTTTGAGACTTCTGTTACCTTTGTAAAACAAAACAAAAAACCAAACCAAACAAAAGAAGGAAAAGGTCAACCACTGACTCTCCAGTGAAGAGAATGAGGAATCATACTGCACTGACAGCCCAGTATCACTGTTCCCCAAAGGGAAAGACTGGTCAGTCTTAGGGATACTGTGTCCTTGATAACCAGAGCTCCTTTTCTTTCCTGGCACACCAAGGAAACCTACCAACTTTTAAGGAAGAACACATTTTGTTTGCTAGATCTGAAACTTACAGAAAGCGAGGCAAGTTTATACCACAATCTACATCTATTTGTCACTACAGTTCTTAAACAGCTTTATTGCTTTGCAATACATTTTACTCGGAAAGGCACAGTAAAACTAATGTATTACCTGGAATAAACAGGAGAGCTGCACAACCAGGAAAACCTACCAGGGCCTCCAACTAATAATTTACAGATTTCCCTTGGACAGCATGAAGTGTTGTTTTCCCCAAATTAACCTTCTGTCTGTAGAGAAAGGTCTTTATTGAAAAGTGATGGGTGGTGGACTAAGGAGTACACGTGTGAGGGAAACTCCCATCAAAAAACTCAGTGCAAAGACAAGGATTTTTGTACAATGTAATGTTGCACAAGCTTGCACAACTTCCAACCTATGGGCCACGATATAACCTACAAGGAAATTTCCTGACTCCCTGGATGCTGTGAAGTGCCACCAAGCTGACTGACTGAACAATTTGATCATGCATAGACACTGGCTGGCCAGTCCCACCATGGAGGCAGCACCAATCAGCCAGTCAGAATCAACATGCTTCCTGGCACGAAGGGATACCAACAGCATTGGCCAGCTAAAAAGCACTCATGTTCTGACCACCTGCCAGAAGAGTGCACACTGCTTCTTAGCTACCTGCACAAAGGGGATGTAACTGACACAGGATAAGGCAGAAAAGTGGCTGGTACCAGAGTAAGAAGGGCTATAGTGATAACAGGGAGTAGAAGGATGGGTAGAGCTATTAGAGCAGAAGAGAAAGGTATGATCAAGTCTGGTGGTGACAACTAGGAACTTCAATGGCTCATCCAGTCAGGTAAGCTGAGAAACCTTGATTTGACAGCTTTGTAATTACATGATATAAAACTACTACACATAGTGTAGAACATACATTTGATCAAACACTGGGTTTAATGTCTTCTTTGACACATGTGTTTTTCTTCTTCCTGATCGTCTTTTATCAGGTAATAAATACATTCGCACATATGGATCGGATCCTTCTTCTGAAAACGCTATTAGATTTCTGTGACCAGTGAAAAACAAGGAAAAAACACTTAGAAAATAAATTAGACATTGCTGAATGTAAGTGTCTACACTGCTATCACTTAATTTAGTACATGAATCAGTTGTGGGATATCCTGCACAAAGTATGATGCACAGGATACAGCACATAGATAAAGGCAGTGGAAAAGAAAAACTAACAAAAATGCCAAGCAGTGGCTTGTACGAGGTCAGATAAATGGTGAGCAGATAGCAGAGGTGGGAATACAGTATTTCTTAAACTCCAGTTCAAAGTTTAGATATGGCTTTCCAGAAGTCATGCGTTTTTGTCATTCCATGAAAAATTCAGTCTCTCAAGAGATAGCTTTCAGACACTGCTGACAAAAATCTACATGACATTTTCGTTTAAAATCTGACAGAGGCACAAGAGACGAATACAAAATCACATCAAAATCTTCAACAAAGTTTTTACTGATTCTGAGTATAGCTCTGTATGTTTTTGTATTTACACATAATTACAATCGGTATGTTATTTCAAAAATAAGAAAGATCATCTAGACAACCAATTAAAGAGGATAAGTCAAGATATGACAAAGTTTACAAAGAAATACGCACAAAAATGAAATTTGGTATTTTATGCTCACCTGCAGGAATGCACTACCACAATCAGTTTGTTTCTTTGTGAACTATGACGAATTGTTAGCTGAATCTGTCCTAATGGAGACTGCCCCAGAGTTGTTCCACTGCAGGAAAAAGTAGAACATTACACTTAGGTCTTACTTTAAATATGCATTTTAAAAACTAACTGAAATATATGCTGAGCGGTTTTCTCAGGAATCATGTATTATCCTTATAACTTTTCACTAGACCAATGTGAAAGAACAGAGCACACGTTAGCATGTGAGCATAACTTCATCAGTTTCTTGTACTTCAGTTCCTTGTCCAACAGCTCTACTCTCCAAAATAAGCTAAATATTCTTGTCAGTTTAGAGGTTAGCTGCTCTTCAGTACTTTGAAAACCACTATCAGTAAAGAACTTGCTTACTCTAAAATAAACATTAAAGCAGTATCCAGGAAATTGGAAAGAATAATGGTGCAAAGTGCAATGAAAACCTCAGTGATGGGCCACTCTAACCTACAGCCAAGAACCAATTAGAAGACCAGTTAATTCCTTTCTAAATTTTCTAATGTAGAAATATATTCTTGGGATTAAAATAGTGATACTTAAACCCACTTATTGTCTTTAAAGCTCAAATCAGAGTATAAACACAGCCATTTCACTTTTCTGTAGCTCATGCCACACTGAAAATAAGTTTAGAATCAATTTACACTTACAAATACAGGTCATGCTTACAGAAAAAGCAAGCACCACGTTTAAGAATTTCTGTTTTAAAGACTGGCAAATATTTGCAGAGTTCCCTCATCTCTATGAAATGCTTATTTTAGTTTGTGTAAACTGACTGTGAGTATTTTCCGTTTCACACAGGACAGTATATGACATGCTTGGCATTTCTCAACCACCTGATGGATACCTTAACTTCAAGGGAGAGGCATCCTCTTTTGTGAATAGCTACTACAAAGTGATTGCTCCATTAAAATTCCCAAGTAATTAACTTTAAAAACTAGAATGAAGCATTTTGGTTCAGTATTTTCTTAGTCAAAATAAAATAAATTAAAAATCAGAGCACCCAAAAACATGGGGCATGCAATAAAGGACCTCCTTAGCCATAGCTTTACCATTGTCATCAAATAAGAAAGTATGAAATTTGTGTATCAAATAAGAAGAAGTATTTCAACATTTATCATAATTAACAAAGTCTAACCCAGTTTGGGGCTAGAAGAGACTGAAAAACTGAAGACAAGACAGGAAAGGACCATAAAGATAAATGGGGGACTAGAGCACGTAAGCAGATAGTGAAGGAAATGAGTTTGTACAAATTGAAGAGACAGCCAAGAGCAGATTCAACTGCAGTCTTTCACTACTTAAAACAGACATTATAGAGAAGACTGAGTCAGACTCCTCGTGGCTGTGCACAGTAAAAGAACAAGAGGCCACAGTCAAGTTGCAGCAAGATAAATTCCAATTGGAAATATGGAAAAAACATTTTCACAGCGGAGTGGTTAAGCACTGGTATTGCTGAGAAAGTATATAGACTCTCCATCCTTGCAGACATTCAAGACTTGTTTGGACAAGGCCAAAGAAACCTGATCTAACTTGAAGTGGGATTTGCTTTGAGCAGAGGGCTGACTGATCTCCAGAGGTTCCTTCCAACCTATAGTACTCTATTGATCCTATGAACTCTGATAGAGCAAAAGATGAATTGGTTCAATCCTTTACAAATAAAAAAATAAGATCTTTCTACTTAGATTCATAGAGAAGCTACATGAATAGGGAATTAATGGTTTCCATTCTCCTTTTCAGAGCACAATGGCTGCTCAGCTATCTTTACTGGTAAGTATAGCTGCCCACTGAGGCAAGGAAAAAAATATTAGAGAATTTAAGAAACATGGCTGCAGCAATCCTCATTAATTGAATAATAACTGACTATTCATTTAACATTCTTTATAGTCAACTATCCCTCTGAGTAATTTAAAAAGGCCAGCTATATTCAGCTTAATTAGCTTAATATTAATGCTAATAGGATTCAGTGGTGAAACAGGCAAATATTGCCATGGAAGTGATTAACGTCGTATCAAAAAGTATCCTTCCCTCCTGCCATCGCCCTCTTTTTAGCACTACACAGTATAGCTATGAGAACAAGGTGGACTTTATCTTGCAGATCATCGCAATGGTAAGGTAACTTCTAATTGCAGAATCTGTCTAACTGAGGTACCGGGAGAAAGCAGAAAATCACAATGATTTTCAGGTGCCAGGCTCAAACTGCAACAGGAAAAAATATTACTGAAATGGAAATTAAGCACTGTTTCTTTAGCTGCACTGACAACGTTTTTTATAAATCAACTTAGATGTATTGCAAAAACAAGTAATTAACATCATACTTTTCAAGCTGTCGCAGTCTTTGCCGTAGCTCCTGCGTGGCAATAGGCAGAGATATGTCTGAGGCTATGCTAGGAGTGGGTTCTTTGACCGAGAGGTGGCTGGGAGAATAAGAGAAGTTAGAGGCATGAAGACTGGAGGAACTTCGGCTGAGATCTGTTGGCCACTGAGGGCTGGCATTAGGAGGCTGACATTTTTCAGCTATATCAGTCTTTTTATCACTATCAGTCACTGGGGAAGCTGGAACAGGTTTGTTTAAATCAGGTGGTGGTGAGACAGGAACCTGAGGCTTAAAAGATGGTTTTCTTGCATCTTTGGAAAGAGATGGCCTTTTTACTTGGGCTGAGTGTTGATGATCTGGAGATCTTGCTTGCTTTTCAAGAGAAAGGACCTAGATACAGTAAAAATACATACAGTATTACCATTTTCCAGTATAAAGAACAGGAACGTTTTTTTTTTTTCTACAAGAGTACTGGTTGGTGACAAGTTGTTAAGTTCAGACACGAAAGCAGGACCAAAAATATCCACACTTATACTCATTCACTCTACCATAGGAAACCTTTTGCACAGCAAAACAGAGCACCATCTTCTTTGTGGCAACTGCAGTAACTATAAAACAATGTGAAATTCTCCATTCATTTAGAACTATTCTCCTCATTATTCCTTTCCCATATTCTACACACTTCTGGTGCAAGTGCTGTTTACTTTGCAGGTCTAACCACCTGGAAAGGTATGCTATAATTTTTTTCTTCTGATCTTTTGAAATTTAATCCTACATCACAAGTTCTTCTCACTCATTGTCCTTACTTTCTCTTTTATAGGTTACTTTCATTTATCAATGACAAGTAAGCAAGAAAGTGCTTTAGAAAAGAACAAATAACAGAAGTTAACAGCAGTTTGACAGTGTTTGCAAAGAGATATACTACCTTATTAAACCAAATAATTTAGCTGGGGAAAAAGACAAACCAGCTTTCAGGTATGCAAGTTTTGTCTTCAAAAGTCCAATGTGCTTGAAAGTTGGTCTAAATTTTTCTAATACTATGAAGGTACCTCCTTTCCCTATAAACTTTATTCTTTTTAAACCATCATGACCTCAGTTCCATTTTCTGTAAGACAAAGGTGATTTCACTGATCTGCAGCCTACTCAGTCATATGAGACTTGAAGGAATTCAGATTCCAAACATGATTTCCGAACCCAAAACCACGAGGAACCTCAGTCTTAATTAATGCAGCTGATAACCTTTTCATTCAGAGAATTTTCTGGTTTTGAAATCAAATGTATTTAAATTAGAGGTTATCTTTGTGTACTCAATGGCACTACCACAACCAAGGACACTTGGCATTGTAACACCCAAGGAAATGTACTATCCTCTCCATAATGCTAGAAGATCAGAAGTCACAAGTCTTAAATATGCTCTCAGATATTTACAATGGGAAAAGTTTTAGAGTACCCTGAGAGCAATCTTCATGTTTATAGTGCTGTTTGGACCGGAGTTGCTCAGGTGGAACCGCTGATGCATAGTTAAATCTTCACTCTCTAGCAACTGGCTTAGAGGCAGTTTGAAGTTCCCCAAAGAACACTGGTGCTGTTCATCCCTCACCTGAAGGAACACAGAAGTTAAGTCATTTTGTATCATCTGCTTTGTAAGAATTCAGAGAAAGAAAGGGAAATGAGAGCTTTATTTAAAAAAAAAAAAAAAATCCAAAATCAAATGTAGTTTTTTCTTAAAACAGATTTCCCTGATCATAAGATAACTTTACATTGAAGAAGGAAATGCCAAATACACTCAATGCCCAGTTTCTTCATCCCTATCTTCTACAGCAAAAGCAAGACAGAAAACTAACCAGCTAATCTACATCTACATCTACTCGACCCTTGATCAAAATAACTACATGCTTTCCATATGGTCTGTGTGAAAATTAATTCCCACAACTGTTCGAGGAATAGTTACTAGGACAGTCCTCATTTACACTTCAGTCTCTGAACTATGTAAATGACATGTCAGCAGTGTAAAGGGATATGGTATTTGGATAAAGCAAAGACTTCCTTGGTATGAGAAATGAAACAAATCAGTCATACATAACAGCAATTTCTGCTAGCAGTTAAGACTGTTAAGGATCGAAACAGGTATCAAAATTTACTTTTTTTAAGTAAGACAACCATCATGTTTTTCTGGTGAGAGGTTGGTTATAGTCTTTCTTCCTTTTAGTAGTAAATGCAATTAAACATTTCAGAGGCTGGTCTTAAAGAAAAACACTTTAACTATGATTTTAATGGTATTCACAATGTATTCAGTCTCATTTCATAACAGCCTGTAATGTCTGAATGTTACTAGTGCAACGTCTTAGAAACAAAAGGTATCTAGAGAGTGAGAAAACTTACCTCAACTTCAAGATCTTGTCTTTTGGGATTGTGTACAAAGAAAGTAAAGTTTTCCTCCCATACTGGTTCATTGGTCTTGTATCGAATCTAAAGTTAGACAACACAAAGCATACAAATTATAAAACATTTTTGTCTACTAAAGCTGGTGTCAAGAGTTGACTAAATTTTTCATTTTGGCTTTGCAAAATTTATGTCTGAAACCTGACATATTTAAACAAAGGCCAAGTGGGATCTACTCAAGGCATATATAATTATCTCATAAAATTATACACAGGACATGTAGGAGAATATGTTTTGCATTGAAGTTGCTGTATGTAAAGTAAAACACTTTCACATCAGTCTGTGAACAAATGCAGGGTCTGCAGACTGGCACATTCTCTCTCTTCTCCTATTTCTCTATAAGGGCTAACTCAATGAAACTCCTAGAAATGAGTATTTTTCCTTCTAATCTCCCAAGTACCGATGTAAAAGATTTCAATGCTAAATCTCACTACTTTCAGCAACCCATTAATGGAGAGGGTGTATGCAGAGAGAGAAAAAAGCACTCATAAAAAAAAAAAGCTATCTCCAGGAACAAAGGACTTGAATTTCTATCTCCATTCTCCAATAGGTATCAAAATTAAGATTGTATACAAGATCCAGTTTAGGCTTTGTGACAATTTTTGACAGGGTATGAAGAAGCCAAATTACATGTCCTTTCCTTTTGGCACACTGACACTTTTACTTTAAAAAAACAAACAAAAAACAAACAAAAAAACCAACAACAACGACGCTGATATTGCATACATCTAACTATCTAGGTATCACTTCACTGTTGCTATTTTATTTTAAAGATCCATTTGAATACACAGAGGTTAGTTATGGATGACAGGTATGTTGAACGCCTTGGGTCAGAATCAGAGGGATCATCATCAAGATCAATCTTATGACAGACATCTGTTACAGACCACCCGATTAGGAAAAAGAGATGGATGACACCTTCTTCAGACAACTCAAAGCTGTGCCAGATTTGCAGAACCAGGTTCTCGCTGAGAGCTTCAACTACTCTAAGGTTTTCTAGGAAAGCAGCACAGTTGTGGACAACCAATTTAAGGGTTTGTACTAGGAAAATGCATGCTGTTCTGTTATGGTTGTTCTCAATCATTAGATGTGTTGACTAGGAGTGGTGTTCTTCTGAGTCTACCCCTTACAAATGAGGAATACTGGTTTGCAGATGTAACTGTCAACAGCAGCCTTGGCTACAGAGACCCTAAGATCACAGAGCTTAAGGGGCATGAGGAAAACAAATAGCAGAATAAAAGCCTTGGACT